>CM042746.1:47233395-47235989 GCA_022496165.2 Catalaphyllia jardinei
CTGGTTGATCGATCATCCACTAAATGCAGATGGTGATGACCTCAGATGAAACTCAAATCCAAATTTTCGCAGATTTGCTAATGTCACATGCCTTTCACCATTGTTACGTTTCTATTTTTGGCTGATCAAATCTTTTACAGACCCTACGTGAACCAGCAGCATTTTCGTTTGCTGTCCTTTGAATCATCATTAGGTTTAGAGGGTCTGATGGGGATAACTGACAACTGACAAATGGTTAAAATTTTAACTGACAACTGCCAAAAAATTGAGAATTCGTATTCCGGTTTTAAACTCATCGAAAATAAGAGTTTGCAGACCAGTTGAAATATTATTCCTGTACCCTTTTTAATTTAAAATTCATGCTGCGAGGAGAATCTCGCTACGCAGGCTAGTAAAGGATACGAATCTGCTTACATCAGTGATAATCACATGGCAATCATGACGTCATAGTATCCCAAAATGACGTAACACACCAAATTGTCCGCCATCTTGGATTCAGCGTCTTGGATTTCAAACTTATTTTTCTCAATATCTACTAAACTTTAAGAATGTAAGCACGCAATAAATTACTTCAAATATCATCCTCAAAAATTCCAGATTAACACTAAAACAGAAATCTAAGTGCAAAAATGCCAAATTTCGGTAAAATTTCTGAAAACGTTATCGCCACCGAAGCGGTAGCTCACAATTCTCCGCGGGCACTTTATGTCGTTGTGATGGGCTCCTGTTTAATGCTTGTTTGTCTGATTTATTTTGTAGCCATTGATTACGGTCAGCCATGGCGCAGAACATACGGTGATAACATCGTCTATACGGACTGGCAAAAAGATAATTATTACTATGCTGTGCAACAACAGGTTTGCATCAGAAATTATATGCGCTGTGCTATAATTAGATAGGTGTTAAAGAATAATCACAGAAGTTTTCTGTGTCATCATTTCCAGGTTAAACAACTTTCACGTGCATGATAGAGACGTGACCAATTTGTATAATTAATAGGACTGTTCATTGTTTTTTTGTTAATGGACTGTTTTTAGTTGATCCTATTTCATTGCATCAGATCGAATATTACATGTTCTTTTCTGCCAGATCAGAGATGCTAAGACGGTCGGAGTGGAATTTGATTTCGTCCACCTCGACAGCTATCGGAAATTTTCCGATGCTTTGCCGAACGCAAACTTCGTAGACGTCGGTCAGCCGACCATGAAAATGCGCATGTTGAAGTCGCCTGAGGAGATAGAACTTATTAAAGAAGGTGCACGCATTGCTGATCTTGGCGGAGAAGCGGCTGTCAAGATAATCAAGGAAGGTGTAGGTGAACACGAGGTTGCTTTGGCATCAACCGACGCCATGGTGCGAGAAATTGCTGACACATATCCTCACAGTGAAATACGAGATAGTAAGTTAATGCGTATAATAAAGTAATGCGTAATTACGACGAAGGGAAGAACAGTTATCCAAACGGGCTCTACAGCAATTCTGATCAAAATTTAGCTTTTAAGTAAGAGGCGGGGAGGGAGGGAACAGTGGGATTACAGCCTCCCGCTTCCCGTACCCTGCTCTCCCACTTTCGTCTCTTGCCCTTGTCCGTCCCATGTAAATAAGGAGACTTGAAACATATCCTTGTCACTTAGCTGCACAGTCCTTAGGCCTTTTTGCTCTTCCTGTATTTTTTGTTTCCAGTCTTGCTTCTCTTACTTGCGTCTTTTCACTGCTTAAGCGACAACGTTTCATGACCTATGACGTAAGCACCTTAGAAGGGTTTCCAATTTTTCCAGTAGCAAGCCTCAGTTTTTTAGTCCAAGGGCAAATTTTTGCTCCCTCGTCCGCCCATAGGTGTCAAAAAACGCTAAATGCAAGTCAAAGAACATTTTGGGTTCCTGTTTTTGAAAGTACTTTAACACTTGACAATGACAAAAATGAGCATTAAGCGATTGCCGCCCTCTCAGATCACCCACACCCTATCTGTTGCTCTACCGCTTCTCGTCCTTTTTTCCCAGACTCCCGCTTTCAAGTCCTCAGCCCCCCCCCCCCCCCCTCCTCACTTTTAAGACGCGTACCCGGGATACACTTGCCTCACCTAGCGGTTGGATGGTGATCCACCTACCAAAAACAGGTTTTCTCCTTTACGTAATGATTCTTCCTGTAAGAGAAGTAGCCAACTGCAAGGTAGGGCTTTTAACCTTGTCTCCGTAATACCACTGTTATGATCAAAAGAACACAACATGGCGGTATATGCGTATGATTTTTTTTTGCTAACGGTTTGGCTAACGTTTTCGCTGTTTTTAATCAGCATGGACTTGGTTCCAGTCAGGAATCAATACAGACGGAGCTCATAACCCAGTCACCACCCGTCGGTTGCAGAAAGGAGACATTCTCAGCTTGAACTGCTTTCCTATGATAGCTGGGTAAGTCTTGTGGTCACGTCAAAGAGATTTGTCATGGAAGCACCAAGAAACGCTTCCATTTGCCAGGTTCTTACACAATTGACTCCAATAATAAATAAATAAATTAACATTGCAGGCAATACGATATATGTTTTTGTTTGTTGGTGCGTTTTCTTTTGTCTCAGACTTGATGCGACTAAATTTTTC
>CM042746.1:47235999-47260681 GCA_022496165.2 Catalaphyllia jardinei
GTTGGTGCGTTTTCTTTTGTCTCAGACTTGATGCGACTAAATTTTTCACTCCCTGGGTATTATTCAATCTAAACACCCTAAAAAGCTTGAAGAACCTGAACTTAGAAAGGCTGGCCGTACGGTTGAGGTTAACTGTTACATATTTTTCAATATTTCCTCAGGTCCCGGGCGTCAGACACGGCCTGACTTCTCCAGGGTGTTTATAACTGAGAAAAGACGTTTCAATTTAAACAACCAAGATAAAAGCCTATATAGTATTACAGAAAAAAGTGGACCGTTGAAGTAAACTGAGAAATGACAAGATGACAAAAATTGAAATAAATAAAAAGACACCAAAACCGCTTTTTACCCCTTAACAGATACGATAAATGCCCCTGTCTTTTTATATATGGGAATACCCTCCCCCTTAACTTGACTACATAAAGCTACCGTCTAGAGCGCTTTGCAATTTGCGCGGTTTTTCATGTTTTCTAACGTTTCGCTTGTTTGTCTTGTTACTATCAGATACTACACGGCACTGGAGCGCACGATGTTTTGTGATCACGTGCCAACAGACCGACACATGGAACTATGGGAAATCAACTGCAAGGTTCACCGCCGCGGCCTGGATCTAATCAAACCGGGTGCTCGGTGTAGCGATATAGCACAGGAGCTTAACGAGATGTATCTTGAGCATGACTTACTAAAGTACCGTACTTTTGGTTACGGACATTCTTTCGGTGTTCTTTGCCATTATTATGGCCGCGAAGCTGGGTTAGAAATCCGAGAAGATATAGAAACAGTCTTACAACCTAATATGGTGGTATCCATGGAGCCCATGATCACAGTCCCCGAGGGGCAGCCTGGGGTGGGCGGATACAGAGAGCATGACATATTGGTTGTCAGGGACACAGACAGTGAGAATATTACAAAGTTTCCGTATGGACCTGGGTGTAATATTATCAAAAACGAACCAATTCTCGGTCAAAGCCTCATGAGGTCTAAATAGCTTAATAATAGTTATCTTTACCTGTGAAAATACCGTTTTGAGGATACAGTATGATGACGTCTGCTTTATCGTCCTTACGTTCTGAACAAGAAGTGCCTTGTTAAGGCGAAAATAGACCAATATTAAATCATGTTGTTGCAAGATATATTCATACGCCTCACCAGGAAATTCCAGTTTAGTCTTAAGCTTAATTTAAAACTTTTGTCTTTTGACATCCCTTACTTCTCAATTTTTTTTTCTCAGTTGCTCTTTTAATTTATCAACATGGATATTTTCAGCACCTTATTGAAAACAGTATCGGTCTCTACTTTAATAAAACAGTTTTATAATCCATCCAGTCCTTCATTTAACCAGCAGTCTGATGGTTGAATGAATATTTAATATAATGAACATTGTTTAGCGAAATTCTTAATTTACCTATTTACGTCTTAATTTATTCAATTATTCAACTATCAATAACTCAAAACAAATCAAATGTAATAATCCATAACCTTAATCCCAATATCACTTAATGTAATTTATATCGATATATGTATGAATGATAGTCTAAGCCATTCCCAATTTTAAAAATAGGCTCCGTGTAGAGACAGCCATCTAGTACTTAGACGCATAAACAAAGATTTTGAATTAAATTGTATCAATTGTTTATTACTACACACGTGGCGCTTGGGAGCTAGAGAGCTCGCTCGAAAGCGTACGTATGTAAATAAACAACTCTTAAAAAACATGTCTACAAATATCAATATTTTAATCTATAAAACCGAAAATTAAATTTATGAGACAGCTAAGTTTCTGAATCAAAAGATCTATTTAGAAATTCAAAATTAAAATTTTTGACCAATTCCAGCAATTAATGTTTTTCATTTTTCGCATTTTTATTTTGTCCACCGTAGCGAGAGAGTTATCTTGGTAAATTCACCAGCGGAGTTGAACCATAGAGCAGTATATCCGAGCAGATTAGGAAAGAGGGTGGTAGAAGATGGAGAGATGCAAACTGCGAGCTCTCTCATCTTCTACATATAGAATTCTATTTTCAGGGTTTATTACCTAAAATTCTCGTTATATATACAATAAATAGAGGATATTACACGTTGGCGAGAAGATATGAATTTTATGTTCGAGTGGCGAGAACAATATTGTTCTTGCCTCCGACCACCTTCCGAAGATTTCCGAAGATTTTCTAAAATTGTTTCGAAGGCCAGACGAACGTTCCCGAACATTTTCGAAGATGTCCGAAGAGTTCCGAAGTTTGACGAAGACTTTCGAGGAAGACCCGAAGATGTTTCGATGATACACCAACCAATTTAAGTACAATTTAAGAGACAAACTTGATATCGATGATTTCAACTCACGTGTGAGATTATGGAAAATAAACCACTCGGGTCCCGGATGTAGTTTTTATGAATTTTACAAGTGGTATATTTTCCAGTAAAACACACGTGTCTATATAATAAAGTAAGGTATCGCTCAACCTCCCTTTACAAGACATATCTAAAAATTCCCGCGATTAGTGACCTTCTTTGATCTTTCATGATCCAGTATTCAAGAGATTTCCCGTTTTGTTATGCTTCGTTTCTAAGATTCCTGCTTTTAAATCACGATTTCCCGTTTCCCGTTTGCTATTTTCATTTTCCCGTTTCTCGTTCGCCGTTCCCCGTTCCCCGTTCGCCGTTCGCCGTTCCCCGTTCCCCGTTCTCCGTTCTCCGTTCCCCGTTCCCCTTTCCCCGTTCCCCATTCCCCGTTCCCCGTTCCCCGTTCCCCGTTCCTCGTTCTTCATTCGTATTATTTTCATCGCGTCGCGTGATTCTCGGAATTGCGTGATCAAAACCGAATCGTGGATTGTTAGATTGCAAGATCATGGCAAGTTCTTGAGAATCGAGAAAGGTTTAGAGAGAGGTATGTTGTGATGCTGGTTGTGAGTTAATTCATATTCGGGGGTTGTTTCAAACTCAAAGATTTGCCAGTGGTTTGAGTCAGTCGATTTACATGCTCCATGTCCTCAAATTACATTACCTTAATATCTAATTTAATCTGTCAAAGGTTCTACTTTGGGTTATTGTACTAGCAAACTGCTATTTTGAATATCTTTTCAATGCCCGACTGCTTGTTTGTTCTAACCCTGGGCTGGATTATCATCACTAATAGATGGATCAGTGCAAGCCCTGTTAACTTCCTACGCAGATGCTTGCGTGACGAGCCCCAAAGCAGCCCGAAACATTGTGAGTGAAACTATCATATGAACTCGTCTGCGTGTGTACCAGTGGATCCGATTCCTCACTTTTCAATCTTCTACAGTTTACTTTTGTTATAACGGTTCTTTACACTCCGCAGAGGAGGATACAAGGAGGGCTATTTCTTCGTTCTCATAGCGTTGTCTGTTTGGTAGCCAATCTAGCTGACTTGTTGCTAAGATTGGCCTTGTATCAATAGTATAATGCATTTACGCCGAGTTAATGCATAAAACATTTGCTGTAAACAGACTTTAACAAGACTGAAATCTCCATGTTCTCTGAATTTAGCCCAAAATTTACCAGTAAAACTTAAAGCTACTTAAGGAGGCAGGAAACATAATATCGTCTTCGTTAAGACTAATTTGTGTCACGTTACTTTGTATCATGCATAATTGAGACTTCGTTTAATTAAGCTGTGAGCGAATCTTTGAGCGACGAAACCTTCGGGGAAAGGGAAGTATTACTGGAAGGGCTTTTGAAAAGCTATATGCTGTGAGCCTGTGACGGTCTGGGCTACGGATGTGGGGTGTGGGAAGACCCCGACCCCATTCAGGGCCGAGAAACGCTGTTTGTGGCGTTTCTGGGACCCAAAACTCTTGAAAACGTAAATATTTTATAAGCATGAACAATTGTTAAAGGGAATGGGGGAGGGGAGGGGAGGGGAGGGGAGGTAGCAATTTTTGACAGGATTAACTTTTTCCTATATCAAGGCCAGAACCAAAGGCTGACTCATCAGTGTCTGTGCCACTGCTAACCACACAAAGCCTTAGAGCAGCTCTGGCTATTGCTACCTCCTGAACAGAAAAACTTGAAAGAGTCACTAGCCCTATTCATTGCTGTTGTCGTTAACTAACTATTTCATTCACGACAGATCCCAGCGGTTGTGATAATGAGAGTACTGCTTCTGGGGAGACTGAAGAAATTAGCAGCTCAAGCTCCTTGGCGCGCGAAGCACGACTATTTTCCGCGAACACTCAAACTACACAATGGTGCGCGGGTACGTTGGTTTTTACGGCTTTCAAGTGTTTATGTACCATGCCTCGGCAAAAACTTTCAAAATGTTTTTGGATATTCCTCGAGAGATCAGAGACCTAGTTAAGGGGCTTCCCATTCAACAAGAAATGTTGCAGAGATTTCCTGAAAATCGAACCATTTAACCGAAGAATTCAGTCAATTCCTGGAAGACAGTCAAATGGAATGGAAATTCCCTGTTAAGTTAGAGATCTCGGTTTACCTCGCAAGGTCGCCCTCTTTTCCAGAAATCCCGAAAAAAGCTGTTCCACTGGTTTCGTCACTGGAAGTTTACGGGAATTTAACTTGGTTTCAAAAACCGAAAAAGGCACTTAATGCTCAGTCTCAACTTCGTCTCCAGGGCCTTCAATTCCCATGCACGATTTTCAAAATCATGGGTGGCTCGACGTGGGAAGACCCTGGTCAAGGCTGGGTCACGTGGTACAAAATCTGCAAAAAATCTTGAGAAAGCCTGTAGCTTTCCAAACAGAGTTTTTGATTGGCTCAGCAAACAATAGATAAATGAATTAAACAATGCCCCCAGCACTCAAAACAATAGGATTTACAGGATAGGAAAACGAATCAAAATGCAGGATTACTCAGAATCTTGGAGATTTTTATCACATTTTGAGTAGCGGAGAAGTCCCTGGGGACAAGGTTGTGCTCCTTTTAAAGCCAGTAAATGCAACAACGACTCGAACCTTTCGCAAGTAAATCAAGTAAATTCGGAAATAGGGTTTCTTTCCATGTTTTTTTGTTTTCCGTCTACAATTATTTCCTGGAAGTGTTTTTGACTCATTCACATATCGCTATGACTTCAACAGAAATTAACTGATGGTGTCGAGGAACGCTTGAAATGTTTTCTTCGAAAATTACCTGTGCATATATTTTATTTCAGTGCAAGCAACTGTTTTCCCCCAAAGAAATGGATCGGCGACTGTCTAGTATACGTCATCTCATGGAAAAGGACGGCATTGACGCATGCGTATTTACTTCTTATTACAACCTGTACTATTTCAGTGATTTCCTGTACTGCTCGATGGGACGTCAATACGCTATGATTGTTACTGATGATAAGGCTGTCACCATCACTCCATGTAGGTAGCACACAACAATCCTTGTCTGTACAGCAAAGCAAGTTATCAAATAAAGTACTCGCCATGGTGCTTTGACAGATGGCTGATGCGGTCTCCCCAATTAGGAGAACACTTGTGCTCGGCTATTAAGACTTAAGACTTAGAAAAATGTTGTTATATTCATTCACTCTTTCATTTACAGTCGACAATATCTCATTTTTTTAAAATAACTATATTATAAGATATTACGTGCACTCTTATTGGCCGATAGATGTGTTTAAGATGAAAGTGTGTTGACACTGGTTGTGCCGTTTTTGATTCGCGCGTATTTTTGAGAAATATTTTATAAGAGTGATAGAGGTCTTTTTCTGGTGATGTATGTATGTATAGTATGTCGAATTGTTCTTGCATTTTATTTTTTTCTTACTTAATTGGAGGAGACAGATGCGCGGTTGGAGACATTTTGTTGTGTTTCTTTTTCACATGAAACACATATATTCCATGTTGCCGAGCGTCTGTTCAGTATTACATCACAGAAGACGTCCAAATGTGGTAAGAACGTCAGTGACACACTTACCTTTCGCCTCGTTCATCTTACCACATTTTGACGTCATCTGTGATTAATCACTGAACAATCGCAAGGCAACACGGAATCTCTTTGTTAAGTTGATGGTTGAAGGTATGGTTAAACCGTAGCGACTGTATTCCGTTTGTCACGAACATGGGACGAAGAAAAAGATTCTTATTTTGTTTCTGGCTACGAGCTTAAAATTAACAGGTTCATTTGTTTGTTTGTTTGCAGCTGTTGACTATGGGTATCCATGGAGACGTACCACTTGTGACAACATCAGCTACACCAACTGGCATAAGGATAATTTTTATCACGCTATTCAACAACAGGTACCAAACCGTTATATTCATTCGTGAAAAGGCCGAGTAAAGTTAAAAATAATCACTAGCTTGCCACTGATCCATGATCGTCTCCAATCATCAGTTACAATCTGCAAAGACAGTGGGTTTCGAATTCCCGGATATGGGAGCTGCCTTCAAAAGTTTCTCCGAGGCTTTACCGCAGGCAACATTTGTGGACATTGCAGACGCGGCTATGCAGATACGTCGAGTTAAGTCCCCGGAAGAAATTGAAGTTGTACGCCAGGGTTCCCGAATAGCTGAGCTCGGGGCGTATGCCGCTATAAAGGCCCTTCACGAGGGAGTTCCAGAATATGAGATAACTCTTGCTTCGACTAACACCATGGTACGAGAAATAGCGGCTACCTACCCTCACATCGACATCAGAGACAGTGAGTTTTGAATCTTAATTAAAAGGTTTAGTCTACATACGGCCCAAGTGGCCCATCAGGGCGACGCTTATCCTGGTTTCTGTAACATTAAGCGACTAAGAGTATTTTTACTTCCCCCTGGATGGGATGCTAGTCCATCGTCTGCATTAAATTTGACGGTACCCATTAAAACACCTGGGTGGAGAGAGGCACTGTTAGAGTACAGCGTCTTAGCCAAGAACACAACACAGTGAATCCAGACCGCTCGATCTGCGATAACCATAAGGCCACTGCCCCTCCCTTGAGTTAAACGCGATTATTTACCTTTTGAGTGAAATACAATGACCTAATGCTTAGCATGTTGGTCTGTCGATTGAGGTCTCTGGATTGGAGCCCTGCTGGCTTACTTGCGTTGTGCTCTCCAGCAAAAAAGGCATCCACTGCCCTTCTTCATTCAAAAGTGTAAGTCGACTTAATCAGTACAGCTGCTGATAAATACTGGGAGGGGAGGGGTGAAAAGTCTACCATGACTATCAAACTTGCAGGAAGAGTAGTTACACTCCTGATCACCTCATGCTACACAAATCTTTGTTAAAGGAGCTTAGTCGCGGCATTTTGATCACTTACAACATAACCTTTAAATTGAGGAAACCTGACAATAGTAGCCTCCTAAGATACAAAAACACCAAAGAGATAATAATAAACCATCAAGAAACAACGATGGTTAAGGATGAAGACGATTAACATGGATTACAAACGATGTATTGAGAAAAATTTTAGGCTAAGCTTTTCATGGTGCACAAACCGTGACATTCATCCTTTACAATCCATAGATTCTATTGAACTAGACGTAAGCATATCTACCGAAAACTACTATCATTGACAAAAGCATTGGGACAATTGTATCCTTTTGGAGCTTTTCTTCACACGCCAGACGCGAATTCAGCTTCACCTGCTAAAACTCTCCCCCACCCCATATGCAATGTTGAAAGCTAATATCTGCAATTTCTCCTGACTTTCAACATGGGATCCGGGAAGGGGCAAGAACACGTTTTTTAAAGAATAGCAGCGCTTTTTTAACCTTCAGTTGTAAAACACACACTGTCGTTGCATTACATCTGTATCCCAAGGACTTTTGTTCATGATTCAGTGTTGCTAAAAATATGACTCTTGCTCCTGGGTGTAGGAAGCGTACCGAGTGCTTAATGTTTTTATCTATCTGTCTCAGGGATAAAAACTTATGTTTTTTCTTTGCATTCTCAGCCTGGTCTTGGTTACAGTCAGGAATCAATACAGACGGTGCACACAACTTTCCTACAAGTCGGCGGGTGCAAAAAGGAGACATTCTAAGTCTGAACTGTTTTCCTATGATAGCAGGGTTTGTTAAATTCATCGTTAGATGTTTTAAAAGTTTTTAAACAGGCCTTGGATGCCGCAATCAGAGGACTCGCATACTTGTCCGTCCGTCTTGTGTCCTAAGGACAACGCTCTCGACATTGAGCAGTTTTATCTATATTTGGGAAGAAAACAATAAGACAACTTGAAAGACAAAACAAATCAAAACAAATAACAATACCAAAAACAGCGGCAACAAAAACACAGGGAGAGAAATTCGTTAATTAAAAGTATAGATTTTACGAAATTCATGATCAATAACAGGACAGGCGCATGAAAAACTAACGTCAATTTGTTAAATCGCAGGCAGACCGGTACCTTAGATCAGTTGGTTCTTATGTACCAGCACAGAACGGTCATAATTACAAATAACGCGTATTTTAGCTTAGTTCTATTCGCGGATTTTGAGAGTATATACTGGAATCAGGGAATTTCCTGTTGTACGTAAGTTACGTTATGGTTTGATATTTATAAAAATGTGCGCTTTTTATGTTTTTTTTTTCGTTACCTACAGCAATTATTCAGCCTTAGAGCGCACACTCTTCTACGATCATGTGCCTTCAGACCGCCACATGGAATTGTGGGAAATCAACAACAAGGTCCATCGCAGGGGACTGGAACTAGTCAAGCCAGGCAAGCGCTGCAGTGATGTTGCAAAGGAACTCAACGAAATTTACATGGAACACGACATTCTGAAGTACCGTGTCATCGGGTATGGCCATTCTACAGGCATTCTCTCTCATTACTATGGGAGAGACTGGGGTCTAGAGTTTCTTGAGCACGTGGACACCGTATTGGAGCCCGGAATGGTGATCACCATGGAACCAATGATTGTGGTTCCCGAGGGACATCCCGGGGCTGGCGGGTACAGGGAGCACGACACGTTGATTATTACGGAGACTGGGGTCGAGAATACAACCGCTTTGTTTCCCATCGGCCCTGAACAGAACATTGTAAAAAACTAACGACTATTGGAACCAGAATCTAACGCCGAGCTTTAAGATTCTGTTATTTAGACGAGCCAGGTTAGCCTTTGGATATCGAAAGTGGGGGGCGTGACCATCAATGCACAGGGAGCTGCCACTGACGGACACCCTATTCTCTAAAGGCCAAATTTATACCTCCGGTAAATTGGAGATGGCTGATTGAAGATGGCAAGGTTATTTTAGTCCCTCTCAGGGTGCGTAGAATCAAATTACGATGCACATTATTGAGATCCTCATATTCATAGCCCTCACTAGAAATAACGGTTGCACGAATTTCAACGGAAGTTAACCCTTGGACGTACAAGCAAACCCATAACCTCCCCGTGGTACAAGGAGAGGGGGGGGGGGGGGGGGGGGGGCTGATAAAACCCCCCTTGGATTTCCCTTTTTTAAGGCACAGCGAAATTCTTTAACGGCAAAAGCTCTGCAAAATAATTTTTGCGCATTTCAAAAACTTGTTTTCTTTATTTGTAGATTCCGGATTCCTGGTTTTAGGGCTAGGGTTTTGTATATTATGCTTTCATTTCTCCACTAAAATGCTCCATTTTTCTTACTAAAATTCTTGGTCTCCCCCGAAAGGTCACTAGGGAACTTAAGCAAACCACGGCGGCAACGGCAACGGCAACGTCGCAAAACAAAATGTTTAATGAGCAGACGTGCGTTATAAATCTTTGTACATTTCGTTGTCGTTCTCTGCCAAACAACGATGTGAAATGACCAAGTTTTGCGTATTTTGGAGAACCTAGGCTACGAAGGAAAGTATTTTAGATTTCCTTGTGGAATTGATCGCTGGCATTACATATTTAGTTTTTGAGCAGGTTTTTAGACAGATTTGAGCTCTGAACGGATTTAGTCACCTGCGAAATTCGAGAGTAAAATCTAAATACATGTTTTGCTAGGCGACGCCTCTGGCGTCGCCGTCGTCAGTTCCCTAGTCGGTTAATGCTCATAAATAGGGATTTTAACAGCTCAGGCTGCTTAAAAAAACGTATACATGCAAGTATAACTCAACGTCCTCAATAGTTTTAATAATGATCTTTTAATTTGATTTAACTACGGGTTTATTTACTCTTGACACTTAACGTGATTCTCGCGTTTTGCATTGCGCATGCCTACTGCGCACGATTTTTGCGACATCAGCGCGCGTACAAAACATAAGAGATTTCCCTCAAACTAAGCTCGATAGCGAGATAAAAGCTCCTTTTCTTTTAAACGAGCACGGTGACCCCCACTTTTTATCTTTTAAATTCAATGAGAACAATATCCGCAATAACTGAGAAAAAAAATTTGGCAGAAATCTATGGCTACTTTTTGGCAAATGAAATAAATGCTACAGATAGACGTAACGGCCCAATAGAGCAAGTCCAAATTATGTTTCCTTTAAACGATAAAAATATCAATTAATAATGCAAGGCATTTGTAGCCATTTTTGTGGGACGTAGATGAATAAGCAATCAAAGAAAGTCGAACTCTGCGTGATATAATACGCCGCATGGAAAAATAACCTTATTTCCTGTATAGCAAGTAAGAAATCAAGAAACTAATCTTTTTTGTTGTCTTATGCCGCCTTCACATAGAATAGATAATTCACTGTTATTCACTAAGGTTCAACCAAACCAACTGTGACTTGCTCTAAGAAAGCTCACCAACCAGAAGCAATAGATTTTATTGAAAATCTGATTCCCAAACAAACGCTGACCGCTTAGCCTACCCAGAAAGATGGCGTTTAAAACCGTGATGAGGCCTATTGTAGGAGATAGATCATGAATGAATCCTGTTGGCCATGTCTGGAGCACACCACAAATTAAAAGGCAATGTCTTTTTCTAGGGTCTCTTTTCTTCTGGCATAGGGTGGTGATATTGTTCCAATAAAGCACAAGTGCTGGTAAACTTCAAGCAATCTGTCCAGGAACCACAAGCGGAGCTGTCTGATGCTATCACCGTTGCATCTTCTACCAAATAACGCGGCCACCCTTCAAAAGTCACTCGATCAATACAGGGTTTTAATTTCACAGTTCCATCTCAGCCATTAAATCGTCAGCATCCGGTAAAGACCTTTCTGAGTCTCGTTGACGGAGTCGTGAACGAGACGAAGTCGAACTGAAAACAAAAAGACGAAAGAAATACAACTAAAATAGTTATAGCGTCATCTGTCCCACGTATGGAAGGCGCGGTTTTTAAGATTTTACCTTGACCATTGTTTTTGACATTGTTTTTGCGGCCTTTTAAAATTCAGTCTGTTGAGTACCGATCGCTGTTAACCGTTGTCCAATCCATCTTAATTACATAACAACAGATGAGAGACATTGCTCTATGGCCACAGACAGTAGAGTCTACACTCAACAGTAAGTGGTTGCTAGTAAGCTGCGCATGCTCCTCTAGCAGTACCGCTATCCACCTAGTTATGTAAGCGGGTGTTGTTTTACTGTCAAGATGTACAATGTAATTCCAAAAATGCAGGGAAAAGCTGTAAACTGCGATGGACTGGCATCTCATCCAGGGAAAGATGATGTACTCCTGGTTGTTTTTACGAACTACAGTCGGCCATTCTCAAGTAGCCTTTTGTCTCTGTAAGGGCTCTCGTGCAAAACGTTTCTTGTGAAAATGATTTTGATTTGCATGAAAATGAACTTAGACATGAGACACATTTTCATACGAATGATTTCGCAAAGGCAAAGAACAACTCGGAAATGGTCTGTTATATCAAGGTGACACGGCTAATCACTGGCCATACCCCATGTCTCTATTTTTAATTATGTTTTGCAATAACTAGCTGTAGAAATTCTTGGGCGGTTTTTGGCTATTTTCCATTACCAATAAGCGGAAAGACACATGAATTCATATTTTATGCCTTTTCGTTGTTGTAAAAAACAAACTGATGTCAGGTTTTGATTCTTCCGTCCTGTTCGACATTGAATGTCGCCTCGGAATCTGAACTCCCCGCCGCAATGATCATTGGCAGAAATATTGGACAAGTTGGCTTCCGCGCGCTTATAGATTAAGTTCAAATTATCTAGCCAGAAAACTGCAACCCATTGGCTATGACTCTTGATTGACCGAAAAAAGTCTCCACTGAGCGATGCATACCTAGATCATACCTAAAGCTATTTCGTACCACTCTCCAATTTTGAAATTCATCAGCGCAGGTTTCGTGGGATGGTCTTTGTAATTGTAAATGTAAGTTACAGCTTCGAACAGTACATCATACAGGAATCCTTTCCATATCAAGACCTGGCTCTTTTTACCCACATGTGCACCATAGTTCTCTGTATAAATAACAGATCAAACGCTACGAAGTGAGAACCGCTGAGAGCAACAATCAAAGATAGGACTGAAAGTGAAAAATTTAACTACGTAACAAACGAAAGACCTAGAGGCTTTTATTGAAAAGCACTAACAAAGATAATTATAATCTGTAACTTCACTTCACAAAGAGTGAAATGGCGAAACTCCTTTAAGAACATGAAAATATCTTGAATGAATAATAAAGCAATAATATTACTGAATTCGGCTTTCGTAGGATATGAAGAATTCAGCAGATCTAGGAGGGTGTTATCTTTGGCCTTGGTGGATAACACCATATCCTACTCAGCCTCATTCAATAATAATTATTGATCATTATTAAAAACACCCCCCAAATAAAGAAAAATGATTAAAAAATAAAATAAAACTGAAAACGGCAAAAAAAATTATCACATTTGTAGAGCATAGTGTAATGGCTTATGATGGCTTAGCCAATGAAAACTCTTGAATTGCATTATCCAATTTAACAATAGAAATTAAAACTTTGTACATCAAAGCATTGTCTTTCTTACCTTTGAGTCCTCCCGCCTTGAAATAATTTGTTCTGCCACGAAAAATTCCAAAGGTTCGTTCACTGTTCTTCTGTCTTTTTCTTTTCATCAAATAATAGATCAACGGTGTTCAAAATTGTGTAAATCATGGTATGAAACATGGTTCCTCACAGAGCAGGCTGCGAACACCGCCATACTAAATTCTTCTGATTTTCCATACATTGTTTTCCAGTGTAACACGATACACTGCTGACAATTGCTCAAAATGTCCCTGATTTCTGGCAATGATGACAAAATTCATTGCCAATAACAGGACAGACGCAAGAAAAACTGACATCAGTTTGTTAATTTGACGGCTGGCATGCTATGTGTGCTTTTAAATTCTCAGATCTAATTTTTTTCTCACCTCTCCCCTGATGAGCTGCTTGGAGTCTTCTTCACAGAAGGTACCTTGGGTAGAACGAGCTTTGCTGCTGGGGATTCCTTAGGCTTTGGATCGCGTCGACGGCGTCTAATAAAATAGAAGCAACCACAAAGACATATGACAACGTATAATTTGCTTACCAAAATCAGAAAAAGGCATGGAGAACTTGTCATTAGCGTGCTCAACTCTGGCCCCATTTTCAAACAAGTGACTTCACTTTTTTATGTTAAGGACGTCCGCGCCCAAAAACTTCCCACATACAGATTTTCTTAAAACTTTGACTGCAGGTAGAAAATGATAAGATTAGATTAAAAACGTAAAAAAAATTGGGGTCACCGAACTCGTTTGGAAGATAAGGCGTAGCACAGACCATAGCATTTCTAGGATTTCCAGTCATTTGAGACTATTGTGGCCGGATTCATTACTATCGGCATATATTTAAGTTGAAGAATCATATCTAAGTTGTGTGTTTAACACAGCATATATAGGCCTATTTGATATATCTTTGAAACATATGTCATTAAATCAGCTAAAAGATAAAATTAGCCTTAAAAACTACAACTTCTATGTCACGCACACCTGTATCCATGTACCAATTCGACCGAAATAATTAAAACTTCCCACATACAGTTTTTTTTTGGTTTTTAGTATTAATAATGGAAGAATCAGAAAAGCCAGTGATTTGTCAAAAAAAAAGGTCTATATTTTTTACTCGGTGTGCACGCTTGAAAATGGCGTGGCACGCGCATGCCCAATGAATGTGCACTAGAGATGCGCAGTTGCAATGGGTGCGAACGTCCTTAAATTGCTCACCTTTTAACTGTAGGTTCAAACCCCTCATTTTCATCCTCTGGTAACAGTGACGGACTAAGTAATGAAGACAATGGTTTCTGTTTACTTCCTGGCATAGAATCTGCGACAGGTGACTGCAAGAACAAAAAGCCCTTGTCCTGAAATTGAACCCAAACTTGAAAAAAGCTCCTCATTGGAACTGTTGTCCCACAACTGGTGGCAACATAAAATCAAATAATAATAATAATAATAATAATAATAATAATAATAATAAAACAAAAACACGCAAACTATTGAACATGCACAAGATGTTACACCCTAAAGCAGATGTGGAAAGGCTGTACCTTCCAAGAAGAGATGCAGGAAGGGGCCTGATTGAGGTAGAACCAGCATTCAAAACAGCAACAATAGGACTTGATCATTATCTTAAGCACAAAGAAGGGTGTTATCCAAAGCAGCTGCTTGAACATGATCGATCCAAAGCCATAAATTCAATAACCAAGAATGCCACTAAGTTCAAAAGGGAAATAACAATGCCAGAGTTTGAGAACAGAGAAGATAAGTCAGCCTCAGAAAATGCTAAGGCCCTGAAACACATATTCAAGTCTAGGATGAAATCTATGAAAGAAGAAAAGTAGAAAGACAACAGCTTTGCATGGCCAGTATCCCAAGATACTAGAAAAGCCACATGTAGACACAATCACCACCAACAAATGGTTGTCAAGCAATCTGAAAGGAGAAACAGAGGGACTGCTTGTGGCAGCTCAAGATCAGGCAATAAACACCAGAAATTACCAGAAAGTAATATGTGGTCAGCAAGTGGAGAGTAAATGCAGAATGTGTTCGCAACATGAAGAGACAGTGGACCATATTGTATCTGGATGTGAGGTCTTAGCCAAAACAGAGTACATCTCCAGGCACAATGCTGCAGCATATCTCCATTGGAGTATCTGTAAAGATCATGATCTCAAGATCACAGATAAATGGTACCAACACACACCAGAGACTGTCATACACAATAAAGACGAGGCGCCACGCACCTCTCGTAAGGTCTAACAGGATTGGCCGAGAAAACAATAGAATAAACAACAGAAACAATGGCCCTAGTCCTGAAAACAATAGAGGTGGATGATTCCGGGAGCAAATAAAATTAGAGGTTCCGAAGAGGTGCGTGACTACTGATAAAGACAACAACCTCACCATCATGTGGGACATGCCAGTCAATACTGATAGAACTATAACAGCGAACAGACCTGACATCATTGTTAAAGATTCAGTGAATTCCACCTGCAAGCTGATTGATATGACTGTCCCATCAGATAGAAACATCGCACTCAAGGAAATCGAAAAAAAAACCAAGTATAAAGACCTAGAACTAGAAATACAGAGAATGTGGCATATGAAAACAATAGTGATCCCTGTAGTTGTTGGTGTGCTTGGAACAGTAAAGAAGGGGATGATAGAAAACATTGAGAAAGTATCCAAGAGAGCTAATGTGACAGAAATCCAAAAGATCTGCATGTTGGGATCTGCACGAATCCTCAGAAAGGTGCTCAGTATTTGAACAGAAAGATTGACCCGGGTGACCGATGCCCTAGGTGCATGGTTTGCACCCGGCTGATGCACATAAAGAACACCAGCAGAGACTGATGAAAGTAGAAATAATAATAATAATAATAATACTACTAATAATAATAATAATAACGATGCAAAGATGTAGATATGCTAACCAAAATGTTTAACAAGTTTTTTAAAAAAATACAGTCACTGTCTATTATTATCATGAGGACATGACAAACAATCATTCATCCTGCATCCTAACTTACATCCTCTAATTCCATTTTTTCGATGTCAGTATCATCATCTGAATCATGATGCCTAGGAAAACAACAGAGGGAAATAACAATGTTTGACAATGACTTGTAGATAATTACAATAATTAGTGCTTATGGTAACCTAGCATTGAATGGTTGAGAGTGATTAGCCAAACCTTGAATTTACTAATTAAAAGTGGACACAGATTGAAAATGTGGCGAAAGATCGTGCAAGATGGAAAGAGTTGTCTTGCAGCCTCGGAGGGCTGTCATTAAGTTTTAATTCACCTGCAGCCTTGACCTCCACATCTGTAGCAAACTTGTCACTTTGTGGGTGACTTGTGTGAACTACAGGCCAGTTTAATATCCAATGCATAAACATCTTCAAGGGTCCATCAAACATACACTGTACTCAGCCGTAACAGGTGTTATGGATTACAGCCCTTATTGACGGCCCTGGCCTCACACTCCCTTTGAGGTGTTAAAAGGATGATGATGATGATGATATTGCTTATGGCATTTAAGTAGTGACTCTTGAGAATGTGTGTATCAATGACAGATGACAATAAAGATTATCATGTCACTGATTAGTGTTGATCAACATGGTCAAGTCACATTACCCTAATGTATAATACATTATACATGCGTTTACATGGCAAACAAAATTCATTGGAGTTATAAAAACAACTTCTTGTATACCTGTTTGCTTTTCCTCTTGACTTTCCTTTGTGCTGTGAGTTACTTTGGTTAGGTGAGTCAGCAATCTTATGGCCTGAGTAGAACAAAGGTTCAACACTATAACTACTGTAAGGGCAACATTTTTACTTGTGTGTCTAACCCCGCAATTGTTTCCCCATAATAATGCAGACTGGAGAAGAACATGCCTCTACTTCAACTGCAATCATGCATTGCATAGAGCCTTTTACAGGGCCAGGGCAGTCTGTAGACTTTTCAGTCCCAGATTTTTCCATGAGATCATAGATGTCAATCATTGAGTTCAACAGGCTACCATCTTGGCCTCTTGATGCAAGAAAAACCGGGGAGAGTTCATAATGCCCATGGGTAGGGGTGGTGGGGTTTCCACCATGCCCTCTACCACCCTTACCCACAGGAATTTTTTACTCTCCACAGTCTTGCTTGTTTCAAGATTGGACCAAGATGGTCGCCTGTCGAATCAACGATTGACATCCATGATCTACGATAGGGGACTGTGAACCGTCTAGGTAGCCTGCGGATGCAGTGGAACCAACAACAGCCACAAATACATCTGCATTTGCAGGCTAGGGGCAGGGTGTGTTAATTTAGCCATTGCATGCAATAATGCATGAAATGTTACACCATGTGTCTGGGCCTAAATTCAGATCAAGTAAAGTTTGGCAAGTAGTGTGCACACCAGATAAAACAATTAAATACTACTTACATGTAATACAGTTTACACTTAATGTGAATGTGATATTGCAATAAAATAATGTACACAGCATGTCATGTCAAACCATGAGAGAAATGTTTGATAAAATACTGGTGTAAACACACTGTGTCTTGATTCATTGTTTCTCAAATCTAAACATTTTGTTTTCAAGAGTAATTTAATTACCACACTTGTCGAGTTAATTTCCTTTGTCTTAGAATAACTCAAAACATGGAGATTGGTTTGTTCTTTAATTTTTGTCAGTTGTTAGTTTGGTGTTTATTTTATAAACCCTGTACAGTTTACTGGCTTATAATATTATGCATAACCATGTTTACTTAGTAGCTGTACTACATGATTGATTATTTTGTGAATAATTTTACCTCGCACAGGTTCAGCAGAGGCTGCCTCATTGACTGCAACAATGATTAATAAAACAAATATCAAATAAACAAACAGATGTAATGTACTCTAGGGCAAAACCGATCCTGAAGTCAAGCACTCAATGTAAGGCTCACAATGTGATCAGGCTCTTCATGGGCATGCCTTTCTTGGAGTGGAAATATCTGTTATTTGTTGGTTGGGAGGTCGACATAGTGAAAAACTGAGCCCGAGGTCACAGTTTTTCACTAAATGTATACAGACTGGCCTTAAAATAAGCTGGAAAATTAGTTTACTTTCTCAAATCCACTTAATAATTATAATTTTCATCATCACATGTCACAGTGACCATGGTCAGAGATACATGTAGACAATCCAGACTGTGCTAAGAACCAATCAGACCATTTCCATGCCCTCTTGGAAAATAAAGATCAATACATGTACTTCAAGTTCATTTTGGCTACAAACATTTTATGTACATGTATATATCTTCAACACCATTATTCTAAGGCAACAAAAAACTTCCATTCAATTTATATACAGTGCATATACATTGGATGGTTCCCAAAAAATATTACCCCACCCACCTGTACTGAGGAGGGTGGGAAATTCCAAGGGGGAGGGGTCTCAAAAACCAAACATTTTACTAAAAAGAAAGTATGAAGTCATGCCACCAAAACTGGAAATTCTAGAGGGAGGGCTGGAGAGGAGTATGGACATTTTCTGAAGGAAAAACAAATTACAGAAGATTGCTCAGCTCATGCAAATGCTCACACCTAATTCTTTTAACTGCCTGATCTTGCTTTTCTTGTCATTGAGCACAGCAGCAAACTGCAACAGAAAGAGAAATAAATGAATGAAAGTTCAGTTTAGGACAGTGATTTTTTCCACAAACTGGCAAATAAAATGTTGGAAATATAAAATTATACAACACCACATGTAATAAAAAAAACTAGCTAGAACAAAATGGATGACTACGGCATAAAAATATCCTTATTTAGAATCCAAGGCAGCGCTGAGGTATAAAGCGGTTTCCCTTAATTTGCAACAGATGTAGAAAGTCTATGACATCCAGGTGATTTGGTGATGTAATGAAGAGGCCTGGGCACAAAAGTTTTAATGCCGTATCCCACAGCCGCTCGCGGTCTGAGGTGTTGTTTTTGAATTTATCATGGCAGTCGCAATGGCATATCTCGTCGGTTGTACTTCAACTTTTACTCTTTGCATTCAGTAACAGGAAATTTGGGAGACACGGAAAATGATCTGTTACATTTTGGCAATGGGAAAACAACACCTAGGACTGCACGTGGTTGTGGGATACGGCATTAAAATTTTTTGGCCGAGCCTTTTCATTACATCACCAGATCACCTGGATAAGTTAATGCAAAAAATAATTTATAATGTAAAAAAAATTTGTGTACATACAAAATTTTCCATAAAAACATGTACATGGTAAAAAGGTGAAATAACAAGAAATAATTTCTGATCAATGACTCCATCAGCCAATGTCCAAAGGGAACTGCAAAACAAATGTTAGCCTAATGGCTCTACTTTCATTGATAGTCTACTTGCAGAATTAATAAAAGAATGTTATTTCAGATGTTTATTTACTGAGCATGTGTGCCCCAAATTTTAACAACAATTTTTGAGCTTTCTAAATTAAACAGTTAATTTTTTCAGAGCAAAAACCTTTCACAAAAAAAAATGATCTGTATGAAATAAAATCAACAAACAAGCAAAAAATGAAAGGGTAAGCAGCTATCAATAGTCATTGCATTCAACACAAACCTTTTCAAATAAATCTTTCTCCATTTCTTCCTTGGCTGTCACACATTTATCAAGTAGCTAATTTAAAAAAATAGATTGAAATAATTACAGTATCAAGGAGGGGAAGTTAGTGTTTTATTGCAAGACATTTTTTTACAGTTATAAATATATCAATTTGAGAGTTCCACAAGGCTTCATAGTGTACTGGTTTGCTAAAGAGAAGGGTAGGACAAAGAATGATAGCCAACTGATTGGGATAAATGGCTACAAATGTCACAGTGACAATTTTATTTGAAACTAAACAGTTAAGTCACTACATACCTTCAAAGCATCTTTCCTCTCAGAAGAAAGTCTAGCATTGTCAGATTTCAAGGATGACATTTCTCGCTGCAGTAGAAGTTGATATAATAATAGTATTGACTGAGTAATATTTCAAACTACAGTACCCTCGGGTACAGCAATGAAACAAACAATCCCTGGTTTTCACTGTCATGCCACAAAAAAATAAAATCAAAACTATAGAATAAAAACAGTCAAGAATTGGTGATATTATAGGAGATTAGTAGGTCTCAGGTCTTTGCGATTTTTTGTACTCAAGTTAGCTGTCAAAATGTTTTACACAAATTTATAGACCTCAGTATGGAAACATCATAGTTGTGTCCTGGAAAGGGACACAGTAATGCAGTGTTCTCCCTTGTTTTCAGCAAAACAAGTAAAAGAGCATTTTAAACCGGTAAAGTAACCAAGTGAATCGCAGCCGTTTTTATTAAGGATTGAAGTTTGCCCCATTCTTGTCAACTTCAGTGCCGACCTTAAATTAAACCTTTACAGATACAAATTTTGCCCTCATTTGCTAGGTAGTTTGTGTGAGTATTAAATAAAATGCAAAAGAGTAATGGTTATCAGAACGTTCCTTGTACATTGAATGTTCTCGTTGTTGCTGTCAGCTTATATCATAGAAAGCAAAACCGGTTTTTGCTTGGCCTTTTTTTCAACCTCTCATCTCAATACATGAATCGTTAATAACTCGCTCTGCTTTCCATCCTGTCCCCTCATTGAATTGTCCATTAGAAAAACATTTCAAAAAAAGAAAACGGATTATGAAGTTGATATCAGAATGTAAAACTAAACTTTCAGTTTCTTTGAAAACGTAAGCAAAATTAAAGTCATCTTCATCAAAGTTTGACTGATAAGCATGATCTTTCTCGAGTTCCAAAGCCACTTCGTCGCCGATGTTGCTGTTTCCTAATAAAAACTTTTTCTTTGAAAAGACCCCCATCTAATATGCATTACAGTGACTTCTTGCCATCGCCAATGGGGGCAAATGAGAACAATGTTTGTTGTCACTTCATCGTGAAACTGAACGTAAACAACAGATGCATGTGTGAAGAAATGACAACTGCTATGATGGAATTGCGGTTGAAAGTGTGCCAAAAATTTGTGGATCTTGCCTTGAAGTTCGAAAGCCACAGAAAGTACTTACAAACCATAGCCCTCGCAGTTTATCTTTTAAACTGTTTATTTATTCTTTTACCAAGATAAAATACTGATTATGTCAGTAAAACAACTAAAGTATATATTTCTTCCTTTTTTTACCTGTTGAATTTTCAAGAATACCAAGGTATTTTAGGCGGTAACGAGTGGTGCTACAGGCGCTAAATTTTACCGGTTACCGCCTGAAAAGGAGAACACTGTAATGTAACTGTAATGGCGGCCGGAAATCAATGAAAACATCTGGTATTCACTTCTGCTATAAAAATTGATCTTTTCGCCCCTTTGAACTAGCAGATTAAACACTGTTTACAATACCTCAACAGTTTAGATTGCTAAAAATCACTGAATGAGTATTATTTTTTCAAACATACGTGACACATTCTGTTGGCCATCTTGATGTCCTGTGGCATGAAAACACCGAATTTCAAAATGCCCTACTAAAAAAATGAAGGTTGCTATCGAACTGAAGGAAATGTATTTAGAATGTTCAATAACCAAAGAAAGCTGAAAACTCAGGGGCTCTGCGATTTTACATTTTAGAATATTGATGATGTCACATGAAAACCAAGAATATCCTCAGTTAATCTACAAGACAACTTGTTTTTCAACTTGGTTTGTACAGTCAAATTCATAGCTATAGCACCAGAACAGCCAATAATTATCATGTGCAAATCTGAAAAAATTCACAATTCTTTACCAAGGTCCAAACATCTGGAATTCCCTTCCTGTTCAAATCACGTCTTTGTCAAGTTTTCCCAATTTTAAGAAAAAGCTGTTAGAGTTTTTAGTAAAATAATTACTGAAATGGCTAAGCTGCACACTGCAGCAATATCGATGTAACCATATTGTTATGTACGAGGTGGCCTTAACTATAGGCCTGGTGGTTTCTAGAGGTAACCTCACCATACATTGAAATACTTGTAAATAATTAATTGCCAATAAGCCAGCTGAGCGAAGACGCTCGGCTGGCAAGGTGGCAGAGAATAGTGCTGCATGAAGAATGGCTTATGCGAAAAAAATCTCGATTGGCCTTTAAAGGTGTAAGTGTAAAGTCTGAGATGAAACAATGGCTCATTTTTAGCCAATTGCAAGGATGGCACTATTTGAGCCATTGTAGTGTTGAGCCAATCAGGAGGCGCGTTACATCTAGACTTGTCTCGTGGAAGGTGATTGTTTTCTTTGCTGTTGTGTTTATCCAACTGTGAACAATTTCTTAGTCTCAAAACATATCAAACTAGCATGTTTCCTCTCTCACTTTATCGAACTGAAAGTTGAATTGGGGAGGGTGTTCTTTGCAAAACTTTTCTTCTAATTTGAATATTGAGGAAAACTGTTAGACAAGAGCAAATCCAAGACCCAAAATTGACACAAAACTGAACCAGTGTGGTCACCACAGAATTGAATGAGCATGTTTATGAATCGAAACAGTGTATTCCTTCTCTGTTTACCCATATCGAACTGCAAGTTCCATCGGGCAGCGTTTTTTGAAAGTGTGTGTTCACCAGTCCAACCACTAGCAAATCCAGTGTTCAAATCTAGCATATCGAACTGAAGGTTCAGTCAGCAGTGTTTCTAAACAGAACTGAACGAGTGTGTTTATCATGCAGTCGAATCCAGTGTTCAAAACACAAATCGGAGCTGTTTGCCACAGAATTAAACGAGCATGTTCATCAATCAAACTAGCATGTTCACTTTCACTTTGACTTTGCCCATCATATTGAACTGAAAGTTTGACCGAGCAGCGATACATTGCAAAACTCTTGATATTCAGGGTACTCCTCGAATTCTCAATATCCTACTGGATTGCGTGACAAATGTTACCAGCTGGTAAATACGTTATAATTTTCTCTCGGTAATGCAAGCAACAGAAGAGAACCAAAAATCTGTCATGCTGTTTTAATAAACCCCTTATTACACCACATATTATTCGATCGTTGGCACTCTATCGATAGGTATACCTAGTTTATTAAGTAAAAAAAGGCAAATTAACTGAATCTTGAATCTTCAACTTTCTTTACAACTTTATTAAATGTCAAATAAAACATTGCAGTGGGTTGTTCCAAAAAAATCCACACCCAAGTGACTCATGGCCAGGATTCCGGAAATTCTTGCGGGAGGGTGGGGTCAAAGACTCTGGAAATCCAGGCAGGAAGGGGTGGGGGGAGGGTTGAACTTGAAAATTCTTCTGCAGGGGTCATTTTGACCGATAGTTCACGTGATTCGAACGTTAAGTTTGGTGACACTGATAATCTAAGTTCCTTCGCAGGTTTATTTATAGCAGAAAACGCAAACAACAAGATACTTAAGAACCAGCCATTGCAACAAAGATGATGTAACAAAGAATTAACTCTGAAGTGTAAATTTTAGTGCTAATTTAACCCATGAATAACCCACTGGGCGTTAGCCCTAGTAAAAGGAATCAGGGAACCACACGAGGTAAAGCGGCACAACATTCATATCTACCCTTACTTTCTCTTCGCTGTGATTCATCTTCTAAATGGACCCCGACTTTCTCTGTCCGACCTCGTAGCTCAGCTGGCAGAGTAATGGTAGATCTAATCCGGAGGTCGTGGGTTCGATTCCCACCGACGTCAAAAGATTATTTTTTTACCTCGTGTGGTTCCCTGATTCCCTTTACTAGGGCTAACGCCCAGTGGGTTATTCATGGGTTAAATTGGCACTAAAATTTACACTTCAGAGTTAATTCTCTGTTACATCATTTGTGTTCATAGTGCTATGCGGCACAACATTCATATGTACTCTTACTTTCTCTTTGCCGCGATTCACCATCTAAATGAACCCGACTTTCTCTGTCCGACCTTGTAGCTCAGTCGGCAGAGTAACGGCAGATCTAATCCGGAGGTCGTGGGTTCGATTCCCACTGAGGTCAAAAGATTTTTTCTTTACCTCGTGTGGTTCCCTGATTCCCTTTACTAGGGCTAATGCTCAGTGGGTTATTCATGGGTTAAATTAGCACTAAAATTTACAGTTCAGAGTTAATTCTCTGTTACATCATTTGTGTTCATAGTGCTATGTGGCACAACATTCATATGTACCCTTACTTTCTCTTCGCCACGATTCACCATCTAAATGGACCCCGACTTTCTCTGTCCGACCTCGTAGCTCAGTCGGCAGAGTAATGGTAGATCTAATCTAGAGGTCGTGGGTTCGATTCCCACCGAGGTCAAAATATTTTTTCTTTACCTCGTGTGGTTCCCTTATTCCCTTTACTAGGGCTAACGCCCAGTGGGTTATTCATGGGTTAAATTGGCACTAAAATTTACACTTCAGAGTTAATTCTCTGTTACATCATTTGTGTTCATAGTGCTACGCGGCACAACATTCATATTGGAACAAGGAGTTTGAAACGTCTGACACATTTCTACTTGTACCGAGACCCAGCGTGCCATCGTTAGCCTCTGATGTCTCAAAAAGGAATGACTCCTGAACTCTTTTAATCATATTCTCTACTAATTTTATGTAGTTTAGGACCATATTTACAGCAAAGAAAGAAAAAGGGCAACTGATTTTATGAGCTAAAAAAGTAAACACTTGTTCACTGCATTTTTGTTCCTTTCTTTGATATAATGTTTAACAAAATTTAGCTGAAGCTTTAAAAATTAAAAAGAACATCTCCTTCTAGATGTTATTGTGCATATTTTCTATTAAAAAAATATATTATTTAATTTAATCCTAATATTTTTTCCCCGGATATCCAGGTGGGAGGGGGGCCTTTTGCCCTTGAAATCCAGACAGAAGGAGTGGTCTTGTCCTCCAGGAAATCTAGGTGAGAAGGGGGGTGGGGTTAAAAAACGACCCCATCCTTTGGGGGGGGGGGGTG
>CM042746.1:47260781-47284160 GCA_022496165.2 Catalaphyllia jardinei
CCCCCCCCCCCTTCGGGGGGGGGGTGTGGATTTTTTCTGGAATAAATCAACAGACATACATGTTCAAACAACTGATGCATGATTCTGTGCTGTTTGGTTTGAATAGAATTTTTAGTAGAAACTAGATGGCTGAAGTTTTATTAGCCACTAATAATAATCTTTCACTTAAACTATGGAATTGAGAGTAAGTAGAGATGCTCATAACCAATGGTCCAAATCAGTGACATCAGGATGCTGATGGTGATTGCACTGACTGTGACAAAAACATACACAATCTTTAAAAGTAAAGTAAATTACAGGCATGTAATTCATACTACATGTACTTAATACAGTGTACATTTTTACCTTCAGTTGTGTCATTTGATCCACTGCCAGATCAAAAATGCTTTTGATGACAACGACGCTGTCATTACAAACTCTTGATAAACTCAGTGATCCAAGCTGAAACTGAATTGTATTAAACTGACTTACTATCAGTTTGCTTAAATATTCATTAATTAACAATTTTTCTATGAGCATGCTTTGGATATGAGTATTGCATTATCCAATGACCCAAGTTGATTCTTTGATTTAAATCACTCATCAAACACTGTTAGAGTATTACATATACATGTATATTGCCCTGGGTTATATTCATACCCCTCCCACAGAAGACTTGTTTGCACTTATTTCTAAATCCCTTCTCATGACCCTCTAAAATTTCAGTTTAGCTACATTATATTTTCCTTAATTTACAGATTCAATTAAAACCCAGGGAAGGTTGTTTTCGGTTAATGCTTTAATTTATAATCCTGGATTAAAAGTTAACCAAAGTAGGAACTTTATGGGATAAAAAAGTTTTCTGCAATCTCTGCTTATTGCTTGACAAGTGTACATGTACATGTCGTTTGAGATCAGATATTTACTCAAAATAGAGGACAAGTAACATGTAATTTTGAACAGAAGCCTCATGGAAAAGTTCTAAAAAGTAAAATTGAAACGCCCATTAATAGCGAGTTTAGAGCTTAATCAGGCTTTGAACAACCCAGCCCAGTTATGCAAAACAAGACTGTGCCACCTCCTGTACCTTAACACCATCTCCAATATGTTTTTTCCAGGAAAACTGTAAAGGAAAAATAAAATATTGGTTACAGATGTACATGTATAGTAAAATGTAAATTGAGGCATGAAGGTGGGATGAATTTGTTTTTGGAGCACTTCAAGAGGTTGGTACTGTCTAATTATATGGAGAATGTCAAATACTGGTATAATTTATGCAGTTATAATAATAATAATATAATAATAATATACCTAATTGGCCACTCCCCGTCGGGGCTTTTCAGGACCAATGCAAACAAACAATGACAAATTAATATTCAAATAAACATAACCAGGTTAAGAATCCCAACTGGCGGGAGGCAGACCAGTTGGCTATTTACAAGCATAACCGAGAAGTTGAACTCGGGGCTTCCGAGAACAACATCAGCAAGCGGTCAGAACAGGATTTGAACCCGCGACCTACGGATTTCAAATCCACCGCTCTAACCACTCGGCCATGCTGCCTCCCCAGTTAGTCCAAGCTTCTTGTGCACTCTCTTCCCCTCCCCTCCCCCGCCACTCTTAACCCCCTACCCCTTTAATTTTTTAATTTCATGTACAGTGGAATCCTGATTTCTGAACCCCAGAGAGCAACAAAAATTGGTTTAAAAAATTGATCGTTTGACAAATCAGGATTCCACTGTACATGCATGGCTCCAATTTAAAAGTATCTTGCTTTGTAAGAATATGAATTAGAAATTAATTTAAAAAGGGAACTGTACTGACAATGACCTGGGCAAAGTTCAAACCATTAACCTACACATCCAGATCTGAGGGCAGAGTTATGAAGCTCTCTAGAATTAGACTGCCATTATATCAAGTATGATTCTAATACCAAAGTCTGTTTCATAGCAAATGGTTTACACCCAGGGGTATCAGTAGTTCATATAGTGTGACTGTCGTGGTGAGGGTAGTTCTGAAAAAAAATTTATTGTCTGTGACTGACGTTTCAACAACCTGAGCAGAAGTCACGTTCAAAGTCAAGTGAAAATCCTCAAAAAATCATTTCAAGGCTCCTTCTAACCTGTAAGTTGGATCCATGCAACTTGGCTTGGTAGACAAAGTTATCTTGACCTACTGCCTGGCCTGTCAGGGCTCTGCCTGTCTCATCCGCAAATTCTGACAAACTCATATCTGCAGACTTTGCCATGGATTCAATAGTCCATGAATCAACTAGATAGCCACACAACAAAAATGAACAAACAAACAAACAAACAAAAACTTTGTTGAATCATTTTGTATAAACTGGACAGCCCCTCTCTGCTAGCCACCTTAACCTTGATGTTACTTGCACAATGTACAGGTACATACTAAGGTCAGTCTGATTCAACTAGTTGATGTGCATGTGCTGACTGGGACAGAGTGGTAAAGTGTTTTGTCACAAAAAATAAACTTGTGAAATTATGGGATTTGGCGCCATTTTCGAATAGAGCATCCTTAAAAAAGGTTCCTTGCCAAAAATTGCCTCTAATTGTAATTCCCAGCCGAAATATGACAGATGGAAGTTTCATACTGCACCATCTAAATCTCTCTAATTTTGAGTCGGTTCCAAACTGAAGGAACTGGAAAAAAATTTAAGGGTTTGCATGGGATGCTAGCAAACTTTGATTCCTTATATCTCCATCGGGAATTGCAATTCAGAGCTAATTTTGGGATGAGGGTATCCTTTAGAATCCTCTAGAAGAATATGATATCATATCCCATAATTAAAATAAAAACATTTTGTGATGTCATCACTTTATGACTCTATAGAATGTGTATAAAACGGATGGGGTATTCTGTTGAAGGGGGGAGAGAAGGACAGTGAATTTGAACAAATTGTCTGATCAACATTTCAACATGTATTAAATATGTTAAAAAGTGCTACATTAGAACCCAGTTGGATCACATGTACTAAATGCATCTGCGGTTGAGTGCCCAATTTCAATACGAGCTGGTCGACACTCTGCCAATTATTGATCAACTGTTATAGAGCGTCGACTGAGCATCATTCGGGATGTCGATCAGGTACCGATCCAGATGTTGATCAAGGGTACCGATCGAGAGCTCCATCAACACTCCACCGCAGTTGCCTTTAGTACATTTTTATGATCCCCACAATTTACGGCTGAGATGAGGGGAATCTTAAATCTCAAGGTATCCAATCAATGGAAATCAATGATCGCAAAACCAATCGATCAATCGTTATCAATCGATAGAATTAATTAATTGGTATCGATCGGTATCGGTCAATCAATAACCACACAAAAATTGTTCGATTGTTACAGGACCTCGAAACACAGCGCTCCAAGCTGTGACCATTTTGGTCGCCATGGCGAGTAGAAAAAATATTTGGCGACCAAAATTCTGGCGAAAGTCGCCAATTGGTGACCAACAGATTAAAAGAGAAACTTACTTGAAAAATTATCAATAATAGGGCGAATTTAATCAATAGTACAGACGGCGGCATCACCTGTCTTTCTCTTGTCCCCTCTCATTGTTCAGGAACTCAAAATGAAGCGTAAACTTACTGAGCACGGGTAGCAAAACGAGCCGTTCATTGCATTAGCCCTTCATGTAATATGTCATGAAGTATCCTCCCCTTCACATTTTTTTTTGCCGACTGATTTTTTTTTTATGGCGACCATTTTACAATTAAAGGTCGGCAAAAGGTGACTTTGAAAAAGTGAGCTTGGAGCGCTGAAACAGACATCACGCACGCTACCTGACTGATCATCCGCCATTTTTAGGAAGCCCTGGAGACGAAATTGGTAAATTCCGACCCAATTTTTTCAACGCAAAGAATATACGCCGTTGCATGTGTATGCTACTTACCCACCTGCCCGTTATTGCCTTTCTGTGACATAATGTCTATGCAAAATGTCTGGGTAGAGGCTTTACTGAATATAAACATCAAAACTAAAATGGCCCATTGCTTACTATGATGATGAAAAAAAGGAATGTCTTTTTTATCTTTTGCTGCATATTTTATTTCCTTTAGACACAATTGGCACCTTCATAGAATTTTTAGTTTGTATGTAGGTTTGTTGTTACAAGGGTAGGTATTGCTGCTTTATTAAACATTTTGCAACAACTTATGCTGCTGTTGTTGGCAATTTCATTGTTTGAAAAAGTACAAATTCTGTTACCAGAATTTTTCTGTGAAAGCATGCAGTGATGCAACTACTTTCCATCTTTAAGTTGGCCCCTGGAACAAACTTTTAATTTGTCAAAAAAAAAAATACCAAATTCCCCTGGACAGGGCGTTAATGTTAAAAAAAAAAGAACAGAGTATTGTTCTCCTGTTGACATTAAAATCATATGTGTAACTTACAATAATTTACATACCTACCAACTCTCCAAGTTTTTCATTAAATCTCCCGGTCTCTCGGATTGCCTTTTGGGTGAGTTTTGGAGGTTATTCCTGGACATTGTCTGTAATGACATTCTCACAATGCAAAGATTTCTAGACATCGCCAGATTTTCGTACTCTGGGGGTTGGCTGGTATGCAATTACTGCGTACAAAGGTGTGTTTTTTAAGCATCAATTCCATTTCTATCAATCTACAACCACCAATCGATACCAATTTATCTATCAGTTGGTATTGATAATCGATACCAATTGATAACCACACGAATCTTTGCCATCGCTTGGTCATCGATTATCAATATCAATCGATTAATTTATATCGATTCCATCGATTGGATACCCCGGGCTCAAATGCATGCTTTGCATTTTTCAATTTTTCAGAACTATTGATGACTATATAACACAATTTATTCTTCCAGTGAAAGGTTACATGTCTTTAAGCTTACATATAAGCTTCATCATGGTAATTACTTTAAGAGAACTGTCCTCAGATCTTACCTATGGCCGCTCTTACCTGATTCCCGCCAAACCTGTTCACCATTGCAGACTGTCAGATCGAATCCACTTTTACCATTGTCGTATAGCTCTGTCAGTACATAATACTTCACATCCCCGGCCTCGATCCTCGTGAAATACTTTTGCATTTTACGATTGATTAGTGATAAAAAGCAGGTTTAGAAATTCACGAAATACGGAATATATTACCATTGAACATTCGGAACGAGCGCTGCATGTAGTGTCGCAAATTACGTTCTGAGAAAGACTGGGCCGGGCATTATGTTGACAATTCCCGAGGAAGACTGGATTGAAAGATTTGTTTGTTACAAATGTTGTGAGGAATACGACACTTCCAAATTAGAGAATTGAGAATTTACGTTCATTTTCGAGTGATTAAAATTGTTGTCAAGCGTATGGCACCCTAAAAACTTTCCTTAGGAGTCTCGTTATTGGAACAATAGTTCTGTGAGATCTCTCCTGTCAAATTGTCCTTGGCGAAGTTTGTAAATAAATAAGTAAATAAATAAGTAAATAAATACTTCAAAGAGCGCAATTTGTTTTGTTTAATTTTGAAACTCAACAACAAATCCCTGAAACTCGCGCACAGGACAATTACGTTACCACTGTTTGCCTGAAAAGGCCCTAACTTATTAATGATTCACAATTAATGGACTGTTTCCATGAGTCACGCAACAGTTATTTTTTCGTGAGGCGGCCATATTGTGGAGAAAAATTTTAAACACAAGCGATTTTTTCCCCACAGTATCACTTTTCCTAAATTTTGAGTGTACGGATAATTTGAAAAGCAGCGGCAAATCATGCCACCTCTGTTTGCAGTCGTTCTTGCTGAAAACAGACAGGTTTTTCAGCCCGGGGAAACAATTTCTGGCGCTTTGTTGCTCAACACAGACAAGGAAATCAACCTTAGAGGTGTTCGTGTCGAGCTCCATGGACTCGGTCACGTAAGAATTCGTTCCGGTAAAGTTACTTATGAAAGAAAAGAGACGTACCTAAGTTTTCAATCGATCCTTCTCGGCAGAGGTAAGAACGATATGTTTTTAGAACACAATGCAATACTATATACATATGTGTAACCTGACGTGAAGTACGTAAGCATTAATTTGTTCAAGGAACTATTACTTAACTAGATTTGTAATTCCTTGTTTGAACATCTACGTGGGCAATTATTCTTCAGGCATGATAGAAATATCTGCTTAATTATGGAATGACAATTATTGAAAAAATATATGTATTGGCGCGATCCGAAACGTTTAGCAACTGTTTTGTTAATTCGAGTCATTCGAGTTAATATCGATTAGTTTCAACTAGACGCTCTAAGAGCTTTAACTCGGGCTTCGTAACGCGGCAGTAGTAGTACGCGTATTGAATCATTTTCCGCTGAGATATTTACTATTCAAGTTGCTTCGTTGAGATCCTCCTAATCCAATCGAAGTTATGAGTTTAAACCATTTTGGTTCAAGAATCAAGCACAGCTATCTACGCATTTATGGAGAACTTGTGTGGAAAGAATTTTCCAGGTCTTTTTTTTTTTTATAATTGCAACTAATGACGATTTAATACATGCTAGCAGAAAATGTATGAAGTTTGTTCACTGCTGGTGAGCGATCCGAGTGAATCATGCAGCTGAACACCTTTGCCGTGTTGCGAACTTAAACCCTTTTCAAGAGTCATCTCTCCTTTGGAGAGCGAGTAATCTCTTTCGAGAGAGCCGAAACGAATCGTACTAAAGTGGCTTCACGCCAAAAAAACAGCCCAACGAGGCGTCAATTTACATGCCACATAATTTGCATAAACTTTCAAATTGTGTGTTTTTTGCGGATAACTCCCGAGAATTTGCGACCCTTAACGCATTTTAAGAAGAAATATTCAAGCTACATATTCTTATTGAATCAAGGTAGGAGTATTTTTTTAAAAGGATCTCGTTTATAAGGTGAGATGCGCCATTATGTTTTGTTATTTAGCTTGGTTTCATACTCAGTACTCCACTCGTCTTGTTCGCGTCACGTAACATGATTTTATTTAGTACCATTAGCTATGGTTAGACACAGTTTTCTAAAAGCATTGGCGATGGCCAAGACTGCTAAGTATATTTGAACTACTAGTGAAATAAATTTGGCTTAACTATCGTCAATGCAATTTTTTCTTAGGACTTGGCAAGAACCTCAATAACCGCGCACAATTCCCCACACAATTGAAGTTACAATTTGTCTTCAAAATCACACAATGCTATTTTTTTTCCTGCGCCCAGATAATTTAATTCAAGTTACCGAAAGTCATCAGTTTTTGTGCGAAGCCACGAGTCCATAGACGTTTTCGTATTTAGTTCATTTTATTGCAATATGATTTGTTTTACTGCAATGTTCAAAATAATACATAACAGCAGAAGCCATATGAAGTCATTGACTGCCTATTTTTGTCAGTACCGCGATCGGCTCAGTTAACTTTGTTATCTCACGAGAACGGTTCGAGCATGAGCTTCTGGGTGGCTTTCAAGCCATAACTCGACGACCGACCCTTTCGAAAAAAGATCGACATCTTTGTATGCGAGATGAACGTACAAGGCGCGGTACTTGCCAAAACGTTCTAATATCTGTCGCGAGCGAGCAGCAATGTCGAGTTCTTGTCCCCAGTTTCTGCGGTCTACGCATGGAACGCCTGGGAGCATGGCCTTCCTTTTGGCGAGGAAAACGGAAAGCATTTTGTTTTGTTTTGTGGTACAGGACTGTACACAAATTACCAGTGACTGAATAAATAGAGGAACTGACTACATGTATATAACGGACTGCTCTGCTTAGTCCAGTAGTTAGCCAGTAACAGACCGGAGTGGAACATATATATGGCGCTTTCTTTTCGGCCAAATATTCCGGAAATTCCCTGTGAGGGAGCGAATGGAACAGACATTTTCCGAATTTCATTCCGAAACCTCGGTTGGCCTAAAATTCGTTCCATTCGATCATTCCTGCTCGGCCCAGTTTCTTCAAGCCCGGAAGTCGAACTCAACATGGCTCTGACATTCAAGTTTTCGTTCTGACAGACGACTTAAACCTCTTACTTCAACATTATTGCAGTGGACTGGCCACAACAAGTGCGAAAATACATGCAAGTTTTGTGTTATGCGGGCATATCAGCCCGAGTCAACAGGTGCAGGTTGCCTCGTGACTCTTGAACTCTTAAGGAAAGTAAGGAGGTATCGTACCCTCAACAGGGCCGTAGCCAGAAAAGAGTGAAGACTGAGGCGGCAATGTCCGTAAAAGAATTTTAACTGAGGCAGTGTCCGTGGTTAAAGTCTCTTCCTAGGTATGTAGGGTGTTTATGACGACTATAAACAATAAAAACGAAAACCAAATTACCGAGGCAAGTGCCTCGGTTTGCCTGTTACTAGCTACGGCGCTGCTAATATAATAAACAAATTACTTCATGGTTAGTTCGCTTGTACGAATTCTATTCACTTGTTGTGAAGAATCGCAAACTCGTGAATAAAAATCGTACGCGCTCACCAACCATGAAGTAATCTATATATCTTGTCCAAGAACACAACACAATGTCCCCGGCCAGGGCTATAACCCAGACCGCTCGCTTCAGATTCGAGCGCACTAACCATGAGGCCGCCGCGCCTCCTGTCAACTGTCAACGGGACAACTAGATTTTAAAACTCCACTATGACCCTAACCTCTCCCAGACGTTCAGTTAGTTGAAATTTAGATTTTGTCTTGTGCCGTTTTTCGCGCTGCACCCAAACTTCTCCTCTTCGACGCGTATTACTCCCTTTCGTTGTAAATGCTAAAATGAGAGCTTTGTGACTCATTGGTCGGGCATTAAAACGTGCGAAAAGCAAGAACATAAACTTCCGGTTGACGTCCGTCGCTCAAAAACTGCATAACGCTCGCCCTCTTAACTATTCAGATCATCAATTGTTTTTTCTTTGTTTCAGGAGTTTGTTTATAATTTAATTAGTTGCCTTCACCCGGTTTAAATAGTCACCAGTATAACTTGTAATCTCCTTTCTAATTTATTATGGTTTTCTTAAGGTCCTTTTCAAGGCGGAAGTGACGTAAAGCTTCAACCCGGAAATTATAACTTTCCGTTCCAGTTTCCTCTCCCTCCTCACAGCCTGCCGACCTCATTTGAAGGCGACTATGGTAGTGTAAGGTATTGGCTTAACGCTGTGGCCGACAGGCCATGGAGATCTAATCTTCAAACCCACAGCCCGCTTTTTATCGTCGAGCGTGTACAGATTAACGACCCTGCGTTTCTGGTAAGTATGACAAGACCTTAGCACTTTGTTACCACAGACGACTTGGTTGTAGCTTCGTTCCCAGATCTCTTTGGCATCCAGGAGATCAGTTGCTGACAGAGTTGCCGTTGGTTTGACTGTGTTACCGACGTTTTATCGGGTATGTACATTTCGCTGACCCCCAGTCCATGGACTACTTACCCCATATGGACTACAAAATGGACTCTCAAATGGACTACCTAGGTGGACTACCCATATGGACTACCTAATAAACTACCCTAGAAAAAGGAAAGAAAGAAATATTACTCCTTCTTTATTTGTTTTGATCGATTGGCACTTACCGTCTTCAAAGGCATCAAGGACGCCAGGCAAGGAATCATCGTCTAGAAATACAGAGGAGGCAGTTATCAAGGAACGTTGTGGTTCGAATTTGCATGTTCACAGCTTCCAAAGTGTAGTCAAAAGTCAGAGATGCACACGATTATCAATTCAAATATATTCAATCATTTCACTCACCATCCCGCGTGCCAGCCATCATGACGAAGGATTGCGCCTGCAACCATCTGAGCAGCGGTAATAAACCCAAAATGAGAACAACAAGATGGCGGATCGGTGAATTCAATCAAAACGAATAACGAAGGGTAGTTTATTAGGTAGTCCATATGGGTAGTCCATCTAGGTAGTCCATTTGAGAGCCCATTAGGGTAGTCCATTTGGTAGTCCGTATGGGGTAGTCCCTGGACTGGGGGTCAGCGAAATGTACATACCCCTTTTTATCGCTGATGCGAAGCGATTCAAACGCAAATAGTTTTTGTTCTGTGCGAAAGTGAATGTGCGAGTAAAAGTTTCATTTAACTGCTTTGCCCTGATACTCATTTTCAGAGAGATGTTAGTTAAGTGAACTCGAAACTGGTGTGAACCTGGCCCGGACAGCACGACACACACATGCGACAGCATTGCGAGCAGCAGGTCTTGCAACTGCTTTAATCGGCGTAGCCAAACGCAGTAAAATTGTGGCCAAAATTACACTCACTATTGCTGATGCGGCCAAGAATAATGATTATGAGGAAACATAAATACCAAAAGAAGAAAGAGACGGTGTATATTGTTGCTTCTTTTACTGTTAGATAAGAAATGCCATGATTTACCATGGTACTAACCCCTATATTTGTCATTATTTATACAAACGTAGTCCCGTGAACAGTAAAATGAATGAGAAAAGCGACTTTTTCGGTCATAAGTTAACATTTACAACTGAAATCTCGGAAAAGTCCGATTTCCAGATGGGATTTGAACCCACTATTCTACGTGATCCAGTCGCTGAGATACTAGAGATTCTATAGTGAGCAAGGCTGAAATATGGGTCTTTGACTGGAATCGCATTGAGCGGTCACACAGTTAACATTTGTGTTATTAGCAAATCGAAGATCTAAAGACAAGACAGTAAGCCCACGATTTGCGCGCAATGTTTCCTGGTCACACGATGCAATTCAGTCGCTGTGAGAATTAAGCCAATTATGCTTTACACCAACTAATTGTGTTTACAACGGGCGAACTCTTTCTTCCTTCTACAGGAGCCATGCATGAAACGAAAAGACCGCATGTTAGGATGGCCTTGTTGTCCATCAGGCCAGCTGTATGCCAATGCGCGTATAGACCGGCTTGCGTACTGTCCTGGTCAGGAAGTCAAGATATCAGGAAATATCAGCAATGAGAGTGGCAAACAAGTCTTAGGAACTGAAGTACAGCTTGTGCAAAGGGTGATTTTTAAGGCGCCTCAAGGTAAGGGAATTGTATGGCGCTGAGCAGCCAACCCAAACTTTCGAAAGTTTCGAAACTGGGAAAAATGGAATAGATGTTCTGAAAAATTTCCAGGTGAAATTTTTGGCTTCTTGAGTGTAATGTTCGAGAAGAAATTGGCTTTTAAATACTGCAAATTTTGTGGGTGGCAAAAGCGCTAAGAGCTCGCACATTCTGTATAAAATTTTGTGTTTTTCAACCCGCATCGCACAAAAACTGTTCAATACATCGGGCTCACATTCCTTGGGACGGTTAGTCATGCTGTACCTTTCAACATTCAGAACCGGGAGCTCATTGTGTCAGATTAAATGTCTTTGTATCTCCATTGTTTTAGCTAATGAAGCAAAGACACTGCAAAGATTCTCCCCCTGGGTAATCCACTTAACAAAATCGCACGAGTTTGTTTTTGAGATGTGTGACTTGCTTTCTGTATGTGTGTTGTTTACTATTTTTAAGGTACGACTCGAACATGTACTGAGAAGGTTTATGTCGTCAAGAACGAGCGAGGATTGACACCAGGAGAGGAGACTAGTGTCGAGTTTGATTCGTTTGTCATTCCATCCGTTCAACCAACAACCAAGGGATTCAATTGTATCGAAATATCCTACGAAATAAGGGTACGTGATTGCTTCAAGCCAGACAAAACTGAGTTTGATTTAAAAGACAATGAAACGTGATGATGCAAAGGACCGCAAACGAAAGTGCTGCCTGTGAACGCAGAATCTGTAAAAGATCTGATCAGCCAAAAATAGAAAGGAACAAACAATGACGCATCATTGTTTGTTACTTTCTATTTTTGGCTGATCAGATCTTTTACAGATCCTGCGTTCACAGGCAGCATTTTCGTTTGCGGTCCGTTGCATCATCATGTTTCACTGTCCAGTATTTTTTGGGGGCCGTAGGTATTTTCAGATCCGATATGCTGCTCATTTTTAACATGGTTTGGCCATGATTTTCCCGCGGGACAGTTTGTGTCTGTCCGCAGTTACCTTATCGCGGCAACGACATGATGTTCTGGATTTTTCTAATTGTCCCTTGTCACGCGCTTTCCATGTGACATTGGCCAATTGGCAAGGATTTGGATTTGAGTTTCATCTGAGGTTATCACCATCTCAGTGAGTGTATGAATATCAGTCGACCAGCTGATTATTTCATAGCTTGCTACACCGTGCTGATGAGACCCAACAAGGTCCAAACAGCTGTCCACGGTTGCAATTGTTGGCTTTCAGTTTGGACTCTATCATCTCGTTGTCCCGTTAAGCTTTTTACGTAGTATCAGCCTTGCATCATTGTTTGTCATTTACAAGGCCTACACAGCCTGACCTTTATTAAGAACATAGTTGTCTTACAGTGACAAGAAAAACGTGATAGAGAATAATTTCACCTAAACTTAACACATTCTAAATTACTTCACGGGTGGGTGGGTGGGGCATGTCAGGCAATGGCGGATGGCAAAACAAAATGAGACCTACACAAGAAACCTGACTTACCCCCCCCCCCCCCCGCAAACCTTTACCCAGGCTCCCAGCCGTGTGTGAGAAAAACGTTTTCTGCTTCTTTCGATTCCTCAGCCAGCGGAAAACCACACTTATAATTATCCCATGGAATGCATGTGTACATGGAATTTTGTGGAGCTCATTGGTCATGAAAGTACGTCGATATGTACACGAGTACATCACAAATTTTCAGGAACAAACAGTACGCCAACTAGAAACGATGTTCATATTTGAGCTCTTGATACTCCGGTTCCCCACCCCTCCTTCCCGCCCCCCCTAAAAAAAATGGCACGCAAATAGACGAATTTTAACATATTAAAATTCAGCCTCAAACAAAAGACCTCAGAACGAGGCTCTGGGGAGTAAACCCCACAAACTCTGTATTTATTCCCCAGAGCTTCGTACTGAATTTTAATATATCGAAACTGGTCTATTGCACGTACTCCCCAATCACATTGTCTAGTTGTCTGCACGATGCATAGAATGCATGTCTAATGAGATTCATGACTGGCGTGCATTAGAGCTCGTTTAGGCCTGCTGGTAGCCATGTAAACAGCCCCCCCCCCCCACTCCCCCATAAAGCTAAGCAAAACTATAAACTTAAGCAAAACTCTGGAAACTGATTGACTGTTAGCTTGTATACAGCTGCTAGCTCTCGCTCAAACACCAACGTATGCCTCTTAAGCGCAGAGACCTCGGTCGCATAGTCAAGTTTCTAAATAAGTACGTTCTTTTTAGTTCATTGTGCGCGTGGCCAAAGCCTTCAACACCGATATTACATTCCCAGTTGTGATAACCACTGTACCTCCTAGCGCCCAGCCCTCCATTGACCCGGTGCTAAGTCATCAGATCTACAGAGCTCTTGCCAATTACCTAGTGTCACGTGTTGCTGCTGAATTAGCCAATGATAATGCAGTGGAGGAGACCGAGGTGGGAGGCCAAACTGTTAGCGATGGATCAGGGGCTTTGGCCAATGGTAGGTGTTCGTCCATTGAGAATAGTGAAAGTTCGGGGGTGCATAATTGTTTTGAGCAGCAGGCGCGGCCACTTGAGCGCGCTGGATGCCGCAACAAGCGGTCTAGGTCCTTGCATACGGCGGCTGAGCCCGGCGTACGTGCAGCAGTCAAAACTTAGCTGCCCTACCAAAATGACACGATAATAGCTATTTTATTTGCCGCTAGCTAAAATAAAGACAATGCGTAAGTTGCTTTGGCCTCTTTTAATAATTAACTAGAGAATTCCGGGTTTAATTTGGCGACGAACAGCATATTTTGTTCAAAATAAGACAACTATTATCCTACATGGCGACGCTCGACGAACTACTATTTTTGGCGCCAAATTAAAAGCTTGGCGACACAAGATGTTTCATATTTTTCACTTTTTGCAATGTGATGTAAACCCCCTTTCGTGAATACAATGAGAAACGTTGCTTGATTTCAATGCCTTTGCTGTCAACTTACATTGACATGAGGACAGTAAAGTTTTCCCCGCCTGCTGAATCCCGATTGGTCAACTCAAATTTCCCCGCGCCAGCCGTATGCAAGGGTCTGGCTGTACGCAGACTTTCACCTCACTGTTACAAGTTGTCATGGAGTTTACTTTGGAGTGGCGGGAATGATGCATTAATTTAAAATTTAACGATTGCTTGAGTAGGGATCAGATATGCCTGATTGCTTAAAAAAATATTTCATTCATAACTCGACAGAGACAGGAAAGATGTCGCAGTGACGTCTATTTTCTTTGGGCGCAGCTCTTCTTAAAACTATTTTTTCGTGTCTTTTTATCGACTTTTAGCAGAAATCTGCAGCGTTCTACCACAAATGCCGTTCTTTTTCCTGTCATGGTTCATAGTCTTTTATTTGAAGCTTACAAATAGGTTTATTTTTCTTCTTTTTTTTTCTCCCTGCACAACCCGCCTCGACTAGCTTACGCTATATGCGAGTTGTACACGTTCTTTTAATTGTTAATTATTAATAAAGTTCATTTGTTGTTGTTGTTGATTGGCTAAGCTACTCATTAATATTTGTCTTGTTGTATATAATGAGTAGCCTTGCAGTGTGCGCTTTTTCATAGAATGGCGGCCGCTTCTTTGCGTTTTAAAAGTGTCTCTGAAGAGAATTGTTCATTCACTTTTGAGAGCCGGTATACTAAAACAATTAGATTGTTCGTTCTTGACTTTTATGCGTAATAGTTAATTCGAGCTGCGCCCTCATCAGCAGACTATCATGCTACCTAGCTTTAAGTAGAAACACTCGTAAAACTGGCTCGTGTTCCCATTATATTTCTCGCTTTCCCAAACTTCCACTCGTGTTTGCATAACTCGATAGAAATGCAGAAATTGTTTTCTTTTCCTTAATTAGTTTTTATACGTAGGAAATTTCTGTTCACCCCTCTGTGCTCCCCGACGATAATAGTAATTGAAATGGCGCGCGCGTACAATGACGAGAAAACGATTTGTTGTGATGAGTGACGAGACATTCTTGTAACTCCATTTGCGTTGCAACAGCAGTTTACAAAACAGCTCTATGGAGTCACTCGGTAGACTGACTTTTACCTCTATTCCTTTCGATCCAGATCCCCCAGACGTTGGAGTTCAAAGAGGGGAGAGGCCTGGGTCTGATACTGGCCGGCAATATCATTATTCAAGGATGGTGTAGAGTATTTTCCTTTTTATAGTTTGAGACACTCCCGAGGAGATCATTTATTTATTCACCGTTTAGGGTTTATTTTAGGTAGATAGTATTTCACGCGGAAGGCTAATGTCAGCTCCTGTTGCATCAGGAAGTACATTACTTTAATTGTGTTGAAAACCAAGAAAAATAATGGCTGGTCATGGATGTTACATATGCAGTAAATAAAATTAAGTTCCAGTTTTCTTGAAACAAGATGTTATGCAGCGGAAGTGTGTTAATTCAGACTGAGCACACTAGAGGAGCTGAGGTATTTATAGAGACTAATTATTGATTCTAGTTTCTTTTTTTTTACCAAGTGTGGAGGTAGTCATGCTGTGAAGCTCTGTGAAGATGTTCGTATGAAGATTTCCGTAATGTAGAGTCAGTTGGAGTTTCTAGGACTGATAAATTGTGTATTTTCTGGGACCAAGCAAATCTTTATAATAAAACGAGTTCTATACATGTTGCGAAGGTTTTAAACCAATCCCTAGAGAACAAGCTTATTCCCGTGTTCCGTCAGCCTGCGTCGCACAGTCTAAATCGCGGGGATTTTGTAGCACATTCGGCTGCATCACAGGCTATGTTCCGTTCTCCATCTGTATCAAAACAGGTAGTCGTGCGAAACCATTCAATCATATGAAAATCTGTTTCATCTGCACGTACATTTTTGAGCAGATCAAACTCGTGTTCGATTAAATATTTTCCTACGAAGACTGGTTCTAAAACAAAAGACGATTCAAAAAAGGCCCATCGAGTGTTTTCTCATAGCATCAAGGTAGCCACAAGGAGTCCCAAAATATGAAACAGCGGCCATGTTGGTGTACCAAACCAATCCTGTGGTAGTTAAACGCTTTTATGTAAACACAGTTCCTTTTGTTCAGATACATTTACCTAGCTACTGGTCTTGTGAGTGCAAATGCTCTATTGCAAGGCTAGCCTCCCACGCAGGCGTTCTTAGGCTTGTCACGCGTTCCTCCAGAACGCGTGACAAGAACATCTGCGTTAGGAGGCTATTGCAAGGCCGGATGACTCGTTAATTGGAAATATTAAAATAGAACTTGATGTATTACTGTAAACGGTGGCATAAGATTTCTCGGACGTGAGGTTACACATAGAATAGCATTAAAATTGTTGGGTTGTACCTTTATTATAACATAGGAATTTAAATAATATCTCCAGTATTTTACTTCGGTTCTTGTGTGTAACAATAGTTTATTGGTTGGTCTAACCATGATTTTGCGTGTACTTAAGGACAAAAACCTAGTTAGTCCTTGCCAGAAATGGATTAATAATGCTGTTCGTTTCTTGTAAGGACTTGACGCTGTAAACATTCTTAAACAAATGAAATAATTAAAATAAAAAGGTGGAACACACGAGTATATAATTATTTTCTAGTTGAAGTTGCTAAGCTAACAAAAACGTTATGCTAGGCTGAATGTCACAGTTTCTTCCATTTACTCAGGCGTAGCTTTTTGGTAATATTGATTATTTTGGTGGAATGCTCCAGCGGATCGATTTAATGGTTTATTTTCTATTTCTACATAAAACTTTAATTTTGAAAAAAAAAATACATGAAAATAGTAGAACGTTTTAATCAGTGCAGTAACCGGAGTGATAAAACGTCCAGTTTCTCTTAAGTTGTCCATTTTGCTCGTAAGCCCATGTTCACTCACGCGCAGGCGCTCCATCATGATCGGGCAGAGGATTCAAGGTCAGCACCGATGGAATGCTAGATTCACTGTACGTATACGGGCCGAGGGACGTATCGGCAAGTGCTGGTCCACAGGTAGTCATCCCAAGTTGCCTGCGATCTGGAGACAAAAAGACATTCCTGTTGTTTGCATCTGGCTCTGTGGTTGAGCCACTTCCCCGTGTTGCTTGAACCCAAGGACCACCATCAGTTTTAATCCAAGCCGGGCCCCACAAGCCTTGGCGTCGATGCCCATTTCCACTCCAATCTTCGACAAAAGAGTAGATATTTTGCAGCTTTTCACTCGCTTTGCCCGGACGTACCAGGAAAGAGGCCAACAGTCGCCAGACATTCAGCTCTGGAACGCGGAACCATCCTGTAAAGACAGCCTTGTCGCTTTCTTGTGTGTCCGGTTGGACGTTGACCATGAGTTGGTACTTGTGACCCACCTTCCAGTCGTACGCAAGGTAACTTTGGCCTCCTGTACCTTCGCCACCAAAGCGTCGAACTGTCACCCCTTCACCTTTAGCAAGCACTTTCACTAAGTCATCGGGCGATGCGTTTGGATTGTCGTCTGTCGATGTCTTGTCCCATATCGAGAAGAGAACCCACTTGGGGTAGCGATCCTGAATGCCCATGTAGCCTCCAGTGAAACCATTAGTCATGTAGTAAGTACTCGTTGCTGTCTGCGTCACTGTGATCTCGTTGTAGAACCAAGTAATTCCCTGCCGCTGTACTTCAGAATTAGCTGGAGCGGACCACCAAATATGCACAGACGGAGACCTATACCTTTCAGGCATCTCCGGTGCAGGCACCCATCTACCTTCTGCTGATAGGTAGACTTCGCGGACTTTATAGTTTGGACCCCAGTCGGCTTGGTAAGGGACGTGAGCATCTGATGAAGACACGAATCCTCCAGTACTTCCATCAAGAATTTCTTGCATGTACTGTGTGGAAGTAATGACCCAGCTTCCGCCTGCATAGAACATCATTCTAGAGTTGCTTTTACTGACCCAAATGTTTTTTTCTCGAGCTTTGTCGTCAGTGCGAGAGTATTCTCCTGGAGGATTAGCATAATTATCCCCCTTCAACAAGATGAGTCGTAATTTGGATACATCTTTCTCCTTAGAAGACATGCTCTCGTTGAAGTTTCACTATTACTCTCTAAAAAGAGAATGAGAATGAACGAGAATGAGTCCCAAGTTATTTACCTAATACGTTTGTAATAAGTCGCAAAGAACCAGTACCTATTTCAACAGGGTTATTTTGCTTCTCCCCAAAATTTAAACAATAGCGCAAAACCTCAGAAAAGAACACGATAAGCTTAGTTTTTGGTAGATGGGAAAGTTCTACCAGTGTAGAACGTGGTGCGCAGTCAGCGAATCTAGGGCAGGCGTTAAGGGGGCTGCAAACCCCTTTGAGCAGCCGTGTTTTGGTGTTTGACTGTTCTTAAGAATAAAGGGATTCAATTGTTTTGTGCATAGTTGATTCACTTTCACCAACTGACGAATTGTCAAGCTTAGAAAAGGTGGGGGCCTCATGGCCTCATGGCCTCATGGTTAGTGCGCTCGACTCCTGATTGAGAGGCTTGGGTTCGAGCCCTAGCCAGGACATGTGTTGTGCTCTTAGGCAAGAAACACACTTTACTCTCAATGTGCCCGGCTCTCTCCACCTAGGTCTACAAATGCACACCAGCGAAATGCGTGCTGAAGGCAACCTTGTATGAACTAGAGTCACATCAATTAAGGAGGGAGGTGAAGTATTCCTAGTTGCTTCATGCTACAGAAGCTGGGATAAGATCTAGCCTGACGGGCCATTTGGCTCATATGCAGACTTAACCTTTTTTATGAGACTCCTGCTTGCCAAAATAAACAGAAATGGTGTATTTGTTTAAATATACACTAATGCCTCCGAAAGAAGGTCATTGAAACCGAACAGTTAGATTCACTAACTTCTGTACTACATCAAAATAAACAACTGAAAATACAGCTAACTTCATAGTAGCTAGTTTTGTCAATGGGTTAAACTATGAAATCAAGTTCACGAATTCAGTGTCAGTATCCTGCGAGTAAGCTCACATTGGAGATTGGAGCACAAGTGCGAACTTAACAAGAAAAGGAGCTTGCTTTGATCCCTGCCAATTTTCTTTTCCTCCCTGGCCGCCCCCCCCTCCCCCCTTCTGCTCCCTTTTTTAGTTTGAAATTTAACCAGAAATAGACTGGAACTTTGTTAAATCATCAGTAATATATGCACTTGGGGGTTTTCATGGTACTTCTTAGAGGTTTTTTTCACAATTTCCGATGAGCAGCCCCATCCATTTTGGATGGGAGTTCCCTCCTCCTCCCTCCCCTCAGACTCAACTCTCCCTCTGACTCCAAATGTAGACGACACATTTCTTATGACAACATACAGTAAATTACTGACTCCACAGGGATCTAATTGATTCTCATCAAACACAACAGACTAAAAGTTTTTTGCCTTTCCAACTTTTGAACCAATGGTTTTTTACTTCATTCATGCAAATTAGCAGAAATGAAGAAAGAACAAAGATCAAGGAAGGCTCATTTTCTTGGCGCCTCTTCACCAGACTACTTTCAGCTGGATCACTTTGCTCTTGGCCACTCACAAGCAGAGTGTTTGTGAGTAGTCTACTTTACACTTGGAGCACTTACTCAGTTCACTATGAATAACAAATTCAGTTGGCAAATATGGGAGAACATCTCAAGAAATCACTGGCGATCAATAAAGAAATCGGTAAGAGAAAAGGGGAAACCTTCTGATTCCAATATTACAACAGCAGTCATTTAAAAATATGGTATTCCAATATGTTTTAATACAGAACTTGAAGTTTCACATGCTGGTCAACATAAATTTTCAAACATGACTGTTACAAATATTTCAATACTACGAATATTTATCATGATATCATAAATAATAGGGGTCTGATACCTAGACTGAGAATGAATCTGCAATAATCTGCAAGGTAAGTTAACCTGTATTAGACACCACGAGGAGAACAGCTGATTTACAAAAATTTTTATTACTGACTTTAACATTCCCTACTCTTTCATCAACTTGAAGATAATTCTATAGAACAGACACCATATCAAATCTCACTTTTCATACAAAGATCGCTTGAACCACTCTCAGAGGTCCAAAGTAATCTATAAAGCTGATTGCTGGGACTGACTCCGAACAATTTAAGGTCCTCACTTAAAGTGACAATTCATCAGCCATTGCTGGATCATGTGAAAACCACTAGTCACAACATAAAATAGTCACAACATAAAATAGGATCATTTTCATTGATATTTTTAATGTCTGGCAAAACTAACTTTCATTTATAGAATTAACGAGACTGTCCAATCACTAGACGTTGACATCAGGGATCATGTGTATTTTGTGCACCCCTCGACCGATGTATCGGCCGAGATATCGACCGATACGTCGTTCGAGTGTCGGGCGGCAAAAAGACCCAAAAACGGCCGACGTATCGGCCGATATTTCGGCCGACACTCGACCGACATATCGGTCGAGATATGTCGGTCGATATGTCGATTGATAGGTCGGTCGAGATATCGGTCGATATGTCGGTTGACATATGGGCCGCGATTGTTTGTCCGACTGTCGGCCGACATGTCGATCGATAGGCTACCCACATTGTGCAGATACTTCACTCATACTTGCGTATGGTTGATTGTAGCCTGCGTCGCAGACGTAATTTAACCTACAGTGAGCGATAATTAAAGACGACAATTAATAGCCGTTTAGACACGCGTTCCGATATTTGAGCACTTGTTCTAATTTATTTACAACTAGCGTTTATTCTGTGCTACCCCCAAGCCCCTAATTCAATATCATGTAGCCGCTGTGGTCTGTGCAGTAGAAGAAGAAATGAAAACATGAACATTGTTTGTGGGGGAAGGGGGGAAATGTATCCAAGACACTTAGAAATCGATTTCATTGCAAACTGTCTCGACACTTTTGTCGCCCATTGTGGGTTAGCAACATCCACTTAACAGCGCAGTTACATGTCTCTGCATCACCGGCGACTGGTAACGAACATTACAGGTCATGCTTTCCCTCAAACCAAATGCTCCTTTTCTTGAAATAAATGCTCCTTTTTCATAATGTCAATGAGAACAACATTCCCAATACCAAACTTTCACGATTGTTTCTGTAACTCGTTAGAAACACGGAGTACATATTTTCTATTTCTTTTAGAAAACACCACGACGAGATAAAGGAAAACAACTTGTTAACTTTGATTATCAAAATGTAAATTCTCTTTGCTCGCGTCATCATTACGTCAACAGCGCGCGCTAGTTCTGTGTCCCTTTAACAAATTGACGTCAGTTTTTATGTGTCTGTTCAGTTATTATCATGAATTTCGTCATCACTTTGTCAAAGTAGCTGTGGATCCACGAGTAGTCTGAAATTCAGCCGTCTCTTCTTAGGGAAGAGACGGCTGAATTTCAGACTAATCCACGAGGCGATAGCCGAGTGGATCCGCAGACTACTTTTACAATGTTATGACGAAATTCATTGTTAATAACAGAACAGACGCATTAAAAACTGACATCAATTTGTTTTTTACGATAACAAATTGTCGAATTTCCCGCTCTCGTGCTCTGACGCGTCGCACGAATTTCAAATTCATGTGTCTATCCGCATATTGACCATAAAATTTAGCCAATGAGCGCGCGTGAATTTCTGCAATTATCGTAAAAATCGAGTTATACAAGCACGATTTTTAGCCAATGAGAAGCAAAGCTAAATAAAAAGGAAAATCAAAACCGTAACAATGATCGACTCCATTTAGTCACTTTTAGACAGATCCATACTTATGTACGTACCTTATATTGAACAAAGAACACTTTACATCTCACCTACAGTACAAGCATTCTGGTGCGATTGCACGATAGTCAATCCAGTCGTGAAAATGCGACCACATCCAGCGACGCACTGCCATTAGCCTCTTATTATGAAGTACCCCTCCCCAGGGGTAAGGATTGTCCTTTCTTTAATTCCTGTTAAAATAAATAACACTTAATGCTCTGCTCGATCAGGAAGTGCCACCGCTGCAAACGATTCAAGTCTCTCCGAACAGGGTCATTTTTTGAGGCTAGCAAACTACCTCTTCAACAACATGTCCAGTTTCTTTGGAAATGGTCACAGAGGGGCTCATTAAGTTTAATGTCTGCAGAAGGGATTGCATCCAGGAAAACGCTCGTAAAAATGTCCCGGAATTGTCGAGAAGTTGCATGGCGTGCGCTAATCTTGCATCCGATTCCTACACTCGGTGGTCCCGGTGTCATTGTTCAAATCGACGAGTCAAAATTCAATCACAAATCAAAGGTATGTGCAGACATTTTTCTGTACCATTCCGTCAGAAAGGATTAAGATTATCCGTTAGATAAACCGATTATACTATTTCGTAGACTCGTTAAATCTTGTGTAATCAAACTATGACCGCGAAAATCATCTTTTTCATAAAAATAAAAATATGCATAGTTTTATGCTCTACGCTCATTTACTTGGTGTTTTTTGGTTTTCCATAGTATTTAATACTTAATTTCCCGAGAAATTGAGATTTACGCTGTTTATCCCGAGTTTCCATGACGGAGATCGAGAGAGAATGAGCAAATGCTAATAACCAGGCACAAAACGTAGTTGGGCTACCTGCAAAGGTGAACAATTCCGCTGGAAACTATGATGTTAAATAGCCCCGCCCCCTAGGTAGAAAGTCATAGAGATGTTTGAACCTGAACCTTTTGGGATAAAAAGTTTATTTTGATTAATGCTGTTTTTGATTCATGATTGATCAGTTTCATAGAGGACGCCGCGCTAGAAGAGAAAGATGGGTGTTAGGATTATTCGACACGCAGTACACACCAGCTAGACCATATTTACAGCTCGTCAGGCGACGTAATGCTGCAACTCTTCTACCTATAATCCAACGCAATGTTCGAGTTGGATCAATCGTACACAGCGACGAGTGGGCAGCTTACCGCCAGTTACAGCGGAGACTAGGTTTGCACCATGGAACTGTCAACCATTCTCTCCACTTTGTCGACCCAGCCACGGGCGTCCACACACAACACGCCGAAAGTAACTGGAGCTCGGCGAAAACCAAATTCAAAGTCATGAAGGGTAATAGCAATCCTAACGTTTTGTTGGAGTACCTGCAAGAATTCATGTGGAGAAGATGGTATGGCGATACTCACCCAAATGGATGCTTCAAACGACTTCTGCAAGACATTGCTGAACAATATCCTCTTTAAAGGAGAATTACCCCAAAGGCTGAATCCGTTTAACAGTCGTATTTGCCTGCTGGAAGTTTTCAATGTTTTTAACCTTAAAACCAACCAAAAAAGATTGAACAGGCAAACGCAAACGCGTATGTTGCAAATGGATACCTCCTTTCTATAATGCAAGACCGAGAAACACTTAATCGCAATAATGTTGTCTTAATAAAATGAAAAAAGGAAAAATGCAAATAGGTAATTAAGTACATAGGAATTAATTAGGCTACATTAATT
>CM042746.1:47296660-47306660 GCA_022496165.2 Catalaphyllia jardinei
TCGGACAATCTCTCAGCCGCGGACATTATCAGCCGACATACCAGTCGCCTGAAGGGCTTTATTTACTAAATATCATGGGCTTAGGGAACCAATCAGAAAGCTGGAAAATCATTATCCTGAGCTAAAAATTTACTAATAGATGATAGTGCATGATAGCTTCTGGTCAAATGGAAGAGAGTGCTTCATCTATAATCAACTGTCATGCTCCGTTTGACCAGGGCTTTAAGTTGGTCTCAAGTTACATACATACGTACATACATAAACTTTTTTTTGCTCTTGAATTTACAGGTAGCTCAATAGGCGCTAATATCTTCGAGTTATTACAATTAAATTACACTACAGTAATATTTACTGATATTAAAAATTGGTAACACTTAAAATGTTTCTCTTAAGGACGGTGCCTACTAAATACAAAGGTTTTTGCGCCAAGTTAGGACCACGAGGAAAATGTAGATCTTTGAAAGGGCTATTAGAATTCAAAAAGAAAAATAGGGGTAGCCACGCATTTTTTCGAGATAATTAGCCTTGAATCCCAACAAAATTGCTGACATCAGCATTTTTCTGAAGAAAGAGGGAAAGGATATTTCGTCACAGATTTCCTTAGAATTCGCCTTTACATACAGAAAGACAAACACACTTTAAAAGATCTTTAAAGTACATAGCAAATGGTAACATTAAAATCATTTTTGGTACGTTTTTAATAACAAAATCGTTGCAAAAGCGCTTTCAGTGTCTCTGACAGCTTTCCTCTGGTTCAGCTAAAATGCAGTCCGAATACCTTTTGCTCACAACCAGAAACTAATCACACGTTGAATAGGCTTGCCACTTCCAATTCGCAACATAAAATGTAGGGGTAACCATGCGTTTTTTAAAAGTTATTGATCTTTTTTGAAAACTTTTACGGTACCCGTTACATTTTTCCTGTCACCTCCCCAGTAAGTAAGACATTTGCGCTTTTGCGCGCGCACTACTCCATCTGCAGGTACATGTTTACAGTTATATTTTAGTGTAATTTTCGAAAGATAACAGCTAGGTTTTCAGCCGGAAGACGTTAACATTTATTGGTTAGTGATGTGCTGCTATTCTGGTGTTCCTGGTTTAAGTACAGGTTCATTAAAATTGTTTCGGTCACAGTAGGAAAATTTTGCTTTAATTTTAGTAGTGTACTTGGTGGCGTAGTTGATTGCGTCAATAATGTCAACCCCAGCGCGCGCGCTTAAACCATGACTTGCGTGATGCGCAGAACTTGTGCGCACAAACAAAAGCAGGCACCAGGGCGCTTATACGTAGGGCGGTGAAACGAGCGGGTCCAAGCCAAAAGGTGTGATGCAGTAGACTGGGGTCTACTAAAACGAGGAGATTCCGATTACGTACACACTCGAACTTAGATTTCTAAAGAAATTACACGAAACTCCCTTCTACGTGAATCGGCAATTTTTTTGCTGCATTTTTTGTTCTGAGGCAATGGGAAAAGGTGAGTTTTTCAGGGATGAAAACAGGACTTCAAAAAGTTCGCGCTGTGAACGAGTAAGATCTCCTCGCGCTAGTTGTACGCGTAAGCTTTTGATTTATGAATAAAGTTTTTGAATTTTAATAAAATAATGCTAATAATAATAATAATAATAATGCTAATAATGTAAGAAAGCTCTTTTCTCTGGTATCAAGTGTAGATGTGAGTTTCTCAGAACAATGCTTAATCATAACCAATTTCGGCTTTCGATTGTTTCTTATTCTTTCTACCTGTTTGGCGAGTTTAAAGAAGTTTTAATTTTGAAAGGAAAATTTGACGCGTACAAGTAGCTAATTTACATAGTGGAGCGCGTGCACTTTCATGTTCGAGTCGGTGCCAAAAACTTCACAAAATATTTTTTCGCCATCTATTGTGCTAAAATGCAACAGTTCTCGCTATAAGGCTAATAACATCATGTGTGTTTCTTCAACGTAGTGAAATTTTATACTGGGAAAATAAATCAGACAAGGGGTTTAGAGAACTCAAACAACAAAATCTAATTGTTATTCGCGTTGGTCAAAGAACGCGAAACCGTAACTTTGCTTATTATCTCTGCTGTCTTTGCATGTTTCCAGCTAAACTTTTATATGTTGTCAAACATTAATCAGTCTTAAAAGTATTTAAAGCCAGAGTTGTTTGAATTCTATGCAAGTTTTTAAACGAAAGTCGGCGTAATTCAAGTTCAATTCGTCAGAATTTGTCATGTTTAGCTACAAAACACGCATGGGCAGTTGTTCTTTTTCATCGATAACCAGAGACTTATTGAATTTTCAAATGAGCAGTATTTACAGATGAACGTTTTTGTGCCTTGATGAAACATCACCTGTTGCTTCCAATTCAGGCGAAACTCAAACTCGCAAACTGTTATTACTTTTCGGTCGCGATAGACACCCGGGCACAATCCTGGCACATGTGTGGTAAGAGTAGGAAAACTTTTTAGTTCTGAAACGCTGCTATATCAAAATATATCAAGCTGATTTTTTACTATGTTATGTAAAAGCTATCGATCTTCAACATATATAAAATTTGGACTGGAGTAATGTGGAGTACTCTTAAAGTAAGCAGCGGAGCACAACTTGGTCATGATAAGCGGGACATTCCTCCATTCAATACTGTCTTATTTCACTCAGATTTGAGGAGCTTACGACGAAAATACCTAAGTGATGTTCCAACAGACAAAATAGTACTGAGTCTGGGCCAAAGATATCAAAGAGGCCTTAAAAGGCGTTACTGGTGGCTTAAAAATAAAGAAAGAAAATGTCATTTCCGGTTTGTCCAGAGGAGATTTTTGGCAGCCATTATTTGCACCGGAAGTGCGGAAGGAGCGCTCGTGCTAGTCCTTCTCCGCATCACACATTGGCCCAAGAGCGGACTGCCCCAAGGCGGAAAAAGCGCCCTGGACTGCTCGTGTCACCGTCCGGCCTTTTTCCGCCCTGGTAGGCACCGTCCTTAAGCATAAAATACAAACAAGAAGAAAACTGTGTTGCGCAAAGTTCGTTAGATAAATAAACTAGCAAGTGTTCATAATTGCCCGAAAAATATGTAAATTTCCATACGTTTCGAGGCTGCTGCCTCTTCATCAGTGGATAAAAAGCAACTGTAAATTGCGCGCGTGACATAACGAAAAATTTGAATTTTGAAGTTATTTGCCCGCGCTGACTGTAAAGATCGCTTGTGTAACATTTAAAACAGGGCGCATATACGTAGGGCGGTGAAACGAGCGTGTCCTAGCAAAAAGGTGTGATGCAGTAGACTGGGGTCTACTAAAACAAGGAGATTCCACTTACTTACACTCGAACTTAGATTTCTAAAGAAATTACACGAAACTCCCTTCTGTGTGAATCAGCAACTTTTTTAAACTGCATTTTTTGTTTTGAGGCAATGGGAAAAGGTAAGTTTTTTCGGGATGAAACAAGACTTATAGTTTCGCACTGTGAATGATTGTGAGTAAACATCTTCTCGCTCTAGCTGTACGCCTAAGCTTTTGACTTATGAATAAAGTTTATGGAAGAAAGCTCTTCTCTCTGGTATCGAGTTTATTTGTGAGTTTCTCAGAACAATGCTTCATCATGACTAATTTCTGCTTTCGAAAGTTTCTTATTCTTACTACCTAATTGTCGAGTTTGCAGAAGTTTTAATTTTGAAAGGAAAATCTGACGAGTACAAGTAGCTAATATGCATAGTGAAGCGCGTGCACTTTTATGTCCGAGTCATAAACTTGACAAAATATTTTTTTGCCTTCTTTTGTGCTGAGATGCTGCAACAGTGTTCAGCAACGCTATAAGGCTACTAAAATCGCGGGTGTTTCTTCAACAATGTGAATTTTTATACTGGGAAAATAAATTACACAAGAAGTTTAGAGACTTCAGACAATACGGAAATTACAAATATGTAACAATTATTCCATAAGCCCGCGTTGGATATGAAGTGATAAAATAATAAAAATAAGTGATAAAATAACCAACGAGCGCGTAGCGCGAGTTGGTTATAATCACTTCATATCCAACAAAGGCGAATGGAATAATTGTTTTAGTAAATTCTCAAACCGGGTTTTGCCGCCGATTTCTATTTTCATGACGTAAAACTCCGACTATTGGCTCATAGTCGGAGTTTTTTAGCCAATCAAAAAGCTAGAAATGCACTAGTCGGAGCTGAGAATTTACTAATAATCGTTATTCGGGTTGGTCAAAACTGTTGGTCAAAGAAAGCGCTACGGTAACTTGCTAATTATCTCTGTTGTCTACCCATATTTCCAGCTAAACTTTTAATATGTACTCAAACATTAATCAGTTTTAAACGCATTTAAAGCTGGAATTGTTTGTCGAGAGGAGATTATGGCAGCCATTAATTGCACCGCAATCACGGAAGGAGCGCTCGTGCCTCTCCTTCTCTGCATCGAAAATTGGCCCAAGAGCGGACTAAGAATGTCTCTAGTGTCTGGGTCATCTCGCAGCAAATGGAAGTTTCTAGTCATGATGTTTTTGACCAGTGCGTTTGTGGGATGGTACTTCTCACCCCACCCGTTTTAAGAATTCCATCCCTTACAGTCAGTTTCTCCGTTTAAAACGCATCTGCAGTGAGGAGAATGACTTGGAAAACAAAAGCAAAGAAATGGCGAGTTTTTTTTTCAGAAATCGTGACCATCCATCAAATGTGGTTCAGCGAGCGCAAGAACGAATATCAGCTATCCCTCGTGATGCCATCATTACCGAGCGTTCAGATGTACCCAATGCTCAACCTCCCATCCCTCTGGTGTTGACGTACCATCCCACAAACGCACTGGTCAAAAACATCATGACTAGAAACTTTCATTTGCTGCGAGATGATTCAGGGAACACTTACGTTTAACACGACAAACCAACACCGATCTTCCCGTCGGTCGACATTTTGCAATACCAAGACATGCCTCGACCGATATGTTGGTGTCCGTAATTCGCTCTGGTATCAGGGATACCCAAGATAGGCGACGTTTTGAAGCCCGGATGATTTTCAAACACAAAACGTTACATCCGGGAGGACTTCAAAATACCGACTTTGCCTTCTTATAAACTCCCAAAATCTACACGCGCTAGAGACATCGAAATTATGTTTGTTTTAAATGTTACACACGCGCTCTTTACAGTCAGCGCGCGCAAATAACTTCAAAATTCAAATTTTTCGTTATGTCACGCGCGCAATTTACAGTTGCTTTTTATCCACTGATGAAGAGGCAGCAGCCTCGAAACGTATGGAAATTTACATATTTTTCGGGCAATTATGAACGCTTACTAGTTTATTTACCGTCCTTGAGCGCCTTGATAATAAGGATTGTGAAGCGCGCGCACAATAAAGGCTGTTTATGCGTGCTTGCACATGCAAATGACGCGTAAACCTTTTATCGCGTCACTTGTAACGAACACACGAACTGAAAGAAACCATTGCATTTTATTTTAATCAAGACTTCGCACTCAGCGCCTTGTTCAACATGTAGCGGAGAGAGATTTGTTTTTCCCCACACAAGAATGTCTGACACGTGGGACAAACAAGTTCAAGTTACTTTCAGAGGAGTTTCCCTCGCCAACGAGGAGATAAATTTTCAAAAGTTTCCTTTTGTCATAAATCCTCGTTCAAGTCGTTTTCGATACTGGGAAACCGTTAGCTCTATCTGCATCTTTTTAACTTGTCTGGTTGTCTCTTTTCAAGCAAGCTTTGATTCGCAACGTTTACCTCTTTGGGCTTTTGCTTACGTTTTTGATGCGCTGTATCTCGTGGAGGTGTCGCTGAGATTTTTCGTTGGATATTTCAGCAAAGGAACACTCATCACCGACCGATCGCTTATTCGGCGCCACTATCTCCGTGGCATGTTCATAGCGGACATACTGACTCTTATACCGTTTGACCTGCTGGTTTTTGGAGTTGGAACACATCTCAAATGGCATCAGACATTGTCCCTGTTGAGGCTCAACCGTGTTCTGAGAGTACTCCGGCTGATTTCATTTTTCGGTAAGCTTCATACATTTTCTCTTTTAGTCGACATTGGTTTAAGATACCCGCGCTAGATTTCACTTTAATGCGAAATTTATGGCAGCACTCGAGTAAGAAAAACCTCACTAGTGCTGCGTTAGACTGCAGCGAAACAATTCTTGTTCTCTTTTACAACAACAATAATCTTGGTTTTCCTTCAAATCAGTACATGCTATTTGGCCCGAGGATAACAAGTGAAAATTTAGACGGGCCATTAATGTTTTCACTAGAGCATAAGCACAAGCAGAAGCAGAAGCACAAAAAAACGAACTGTTAGTCTTTTTGTGCTCATGTTTATGTTGAGCACGTTACTAGTAAAAACAGCACAAGGCAAGTAAGTGGGTTCGTTCTTCTTATGTTTCTGCTTCTGCTTATGTTTATGTCACAGCTGTTTTCACTAGTGCTTATCTTAATGCTTGTGCTTGTGCACTTTACTTTACTTTACTTTGTGCTCTACTGAAAACTGAAGATATTGTTAATATTATTATTATACATAGAACTCCCTCACTCTTTTCTGATTGGCCGAAAGCGTACAGTGAATTTTCGAAATCAGCGCCCGTGATATCATAACTGCAGATTATAAACAATAATCATGTCAAGGACATTTAAGGTCACGGGTAATCATGTCATATGTATGACCGCGGTGCAACATGTCAAGTTCGCGCTCTTTGTGTTGCTTGCCGTCAGTGAAGAAGCAAAAACATGACTTCCATTTTTTTCGTTTAATGTATATAATAAAACAATTAATAGATTCGGTTTTTGTGATATCCAGAATAATTCAAGGTCGAGGTAAGGGTTATCAGCCTCAACCTTGGGCTTCAGCTTCGGCTGATAACCCTTACCTCGACCTTGATCATTCTGGATATCACAAAAACCTCATCCAATAATTGGTTATTATCATTTCTGCATATTAAGACTACTAAAATAAAACTGATCAGGGCAGAATAAATAGGGAAGACGGTGATTTTAATTACGCAAAAGATTTAACAAATCGAATGTGGTTTAGCGTGTTCTGTACTCTTTTTTATCACAACTGCTGCTAATCTCGCAATCTGATTGGCTAATTTGCAGTGATAAATAAGAGTCCATACACGCTGCTCGCGTCAATGTGTCACGCAATGCCTTTTTCAGCTCGCGCTCTAAAGAAAAACATTTTTTTTTGGCGTTGATTTTGTGGTAAAAAACAAATCGAAATGTGGTTTATCGTGCTCTGTACTCTTACCGACAAAAAGTATGTGTCATTACTCTTTCCCCAAACATTTTTTTGTATTGTGTCCGCATATTAAGCGAGTTTGCAAAAGTTTTTGAAAGGAAAGTCTGACGCGTAGAAGCAGCTCATTTGCATTTGACAATGTTATGGCGAAATTCATGATCAATAACAGGACAGACGCATAAAAAACTGACGTCAATTTGTTAAATCGACTACGATACGCGTCAGCACAGTGTTCAAGTCCGCAGCAAATTTTGACCACTGTGATGACGCGTATCGTTGTCGAGACCACGCTAAAGCACATTTGATTTGTCTTTTTACCACAATATGAAAGATAACGAAAGAAATCTTTGTCAAGATTTGTTGACAATTGAAATCACCGACTCGGTCTTGAAAGTGTACGCGCTACATTATGCCATTATGCAAATGAGCTACTTGCACGCGTCAGACTTTCCTTTCAAAAACGCAAACTCGTTGGACATGCAGAAACTCGATACAAAAAAAACTGTTTGGAAAAAGAGTAATGACACGTACTCACTGTCGATAAGAGTACTGATTTAGATGAATAAACAATCAAAGGAAGTAAAACTCTGTGTGTTATAACGTGCTGCATTGAAAAATAATCGATGTGTTGCGCACTGAAATAACCAAAAGTCACCTAAATGACCATATTTGTCAGTATTGTGGCATGAAAACAAGTACGGTGACCCCCTCTTTTTATTACGTTTTTAACATATCCTTGTACTGTAACGACAGCTTACCAAGTTTCATCAGAAATCTATGGCGGGTTCTTTTACCAGGGAATCACCTTAAGGTCCGGTAATACGAACAACATTTTTCTGCAACTTGTCTCGCAACATTGATTCATTGTAAGTTGAAACGCTCTGTTACGCGTATTACCAAGTTTATGACAAACTTGTATCGCAGCAAAATACAGTGTTGCAGGTCTGCGGAACTTACACGTACAATTAGTTAATTGTCCTCGAGGTCTTACAGAGCAAATTGACGACTTTAATTTCCGAGAGTTACTGGTCTACTTCGAATTCAGGCTGTCTTCACGGTCCTCCATGTTTTCTTTTTATTCAGTTCCGTGTTGCTGGGCTTCGCAAAAGCCAATAACAAGCGTTGAACTCAAATTTGTTGCGAAACAAGTTGAAGCTTCAGTGGTTATACGAGCAGCAAAACTAAAATTTGTTGCAGAAAGTAGAACTCGAGTCTACTTTGGGCAACATGTTGCCTCAACTTGCAACATTGTATTTTGTTGCGAAACAAGTTGGTCACAAACTTGGTAATACAAGCAATAGAGGATTTCAACTTGCAATGAAACAATGTTGCGAGACAAGTTGAAGAAAAATGTTGCCAGTATTACCGTACCTTTATCGACAACTGCAAATTAGCCAATCAGATTGCGAGATTAGCAGCAATTGTTAAATTGCATCATTTTTAATTCTAGTTTTGAAAGACTTTCTGGGTAGCGCTCTTAGATTTCCTGGTATCTTATTTCATTGTCTGGCAGCGATTGAGAATGATTTTTTTTGGAGATTCTTGCCATAGTTAGGTGTTACATGGAAGAGTGTGAAAAAATCACAGCCCTTCGGTCTAAACACTTTGACTTTGCTTTCATTTCAGGAGCACGAGAGAACGAACTGGGAACTAATACGCCACTCATCCGGGCATTGAAATATGCTACGATCGGTACGATCACAATTCATTTGATGTCATGTGGGTGGTATTCTATTGCGTGTCCCAATATAGCAGCTGATGAAACGTTATGTGACGCCGAAAGCTGGGCGGTGAAACTTAAGACAGGTAGATCATACCATGTAAGGTTAATTTGTACTGACAATTCTTAAGCGCGAACAATGGACAAACAATAAAAAAAACAAGATCAAACGGTTTGAGAAAACGAATGCACGATTTTTGGTTGGTGTATAGCCAAAGAAAAGAAAAGTAGGCGTGCAACCACTTGTTGTAGGGGAATGTGGAAATTTTTGAGGCAATAACAAATTTTATTTCATAAAGTAAGCATCATTAACTTTAACTTTGTAAATGTAGAGTAGCTATCGATTTTAAACTGTAGCTTTTGGGGATGCAGGATCCTCTGAAACCACATATGCGACGTGGGCTCCCTAGTAAAGTCTCTTTATTATGATAGATACACTGTATTTGATGCGGAACAAGGCTTAGCATTTCGAATTACATAATAATGTCCGCTGAGCTAGAGAGCTGCTACAGTATTAGCCTGCGTAGCTTTGCGGTTTTTAAGCAATTTGACCGCCCTAGAAAAGCGGAAAAGCCGTGATAAGGAGTGCCAAAGCCGTGAGGAGCCTGGGAGAGAGACACCTGAGAAATCGCCTGCACGGATGGCCGGCATTTTTTGTTAGTCCTGTACGCTGGCGTACGGGCCATTGCCATTGGCTCAGAAGGCTAACACGTCAATTAAAATTTCCCAAAATCTTGGACAGCTCCAAGGAGCATGATCGAACATAACTTATTACAATGCAGATCTTCTGCACGCAAACAGAAAATAATTTGGGAACGCGTTGTCGAAAGCGTTATCGCGCCTGAAAAGTCTTCGCGAATATATCGCGAAATTGTTAACTGCCAAAGACAAGCAAGAAACAGGCGTAAGCAATTACCCTCAAGAGCGAGATGTGATGGCCGTTTCCCTATAACAGGCTTACGCAAAAGCATAATTTTTTCCCGGGTTTCACTGTTTAGGCTCACCAGACAAGAATTGTTGTCTACGAGAACCAGTATCAAGTGAAGTATGATCC
>CM042746.1:47311660-47314630 GCA_022496165.2 Catalaphyllia jardinei
GTGACAGAACATATTTCCTTCCAACGTCAGTAAGTTCGATTCCTTAAACAAATTCGAGCTCGTCAGAACAAACAGAAAAAAGAAATGGAATTCTAGGAAAAAAGGACAAGTTTCTGACCGGGGATTTAAGTTTCCATCTGACTTTCCCACCCAAAGTTCCGTAATTTTTGGTTAATTTCCGGATTCTGCAGAGATTTCCCTATGAAAATTTCGAACTGTCTGTACCCGTTACGGAATTTTCGGTTGAATGAAAAGCAACCTAGTTCCGTTCAGTCTTTGGCCGTGGGAATTTTTTAAAAAGGTTTCAGAAGCACAAGCTCGCTCGGGACCGTTTTGGGGAAATAGTGTCCTTGGCCCTTGGCTACGCTTGGTATTGTAAGGCACTCTGGCTTTGCTAATTAAATATATGTAATACACTTTGTTATACTGTAGTAGCCTGAGTAGTTTGGTGGTTTAAGCAATTTGAACGCGAACACACAAAGCGGCGAAGCCGCGAGGAACCGCCTGCCTGGATGACCCTATTACATATTTTCACAACCCGATGACAGGTTTTGTGAATTGCATTAACACAGCTAATCAAAGCGTAGAAACAGCCAACTTGGCAGGAAAAAGTTATTGTGACACTGTAGAGTCTATCAAAACAAAACCATCCTATGTGCTGCTCGATGGCGGCGAAGGAGGGATCGAGAGAAGTGTAAACGAGGATTGTAGACATTGTTGTTGACTGCTCAAGATCTCATTCAGAGAATTTAAACATTCCTATGCAAAATCTGTTTCAATTTAATGAGTTCATATCTCCCGTAAGGAGTGAAATGATGTAAAGTGTATATGAAATAATTCATATTTGAAATTTTCAGGCTTCTTTCCAATTGCTTAAATTGGAAAATTTACTGCGAGGATCATACTTCACTTGATACTGGTTCTCGTAGACAACAATTCTTGTCTGGTGAGCCTAAACAGTGAAACCCGGGAAAAAATTATGCTTTTGCGTAAGCCTGTTATAGGGAAACGGCCATCACATCTCGCTCTTGAGGGTAATTGCTTACGCCTGTTTCTTGCTTGTCTTTGGCAGTTAACAATTTCGCGATATATTCGCGAAGACTTTTCAGGCGCGATAACGCTTTCGACAACGCGTTCCCAAATTATTTTCTGTTTGCGTGCAGAAGATCTGCATTGTAATAAGTTATGTTCGATCATGCTCCTTGGAGCTGTCCAAGATTTTGGGAAATTTTAATTGACGTGTTAGCCTTCTGAGCCAATGGCAATGGCCCGTACGCCAGCGTACAGGACTAACAAAAAATGCCGGCCATCCGTGCAGGCGATTTCTCAGGTGTCTCTCTCCCAGGCTCCTCACGGCTTTGGCACTCCTTATCACGGCTTTTCCGCTTTTCTAGGGCGGTCAAATTGCTTAAAAACCGCAAAGCTACGCAGGCTAATACTGTAGCAGCTCTCTAGCTCAGCGGACATTATTATGTAATTCGAAATGCTAAGCCTTGTTCCGCATCAAATACAGTGTATCTATCATAATAAAGAGACTTTACTAGGGAGCCCACGTCACATATGTGGTTTCAGAGGATCCTGCATCCCCAAAAGCTACAGTTTAAAATCGATAGCTACTCTACATTTACAAAGTTAAAGTTAATGATGCTTACTTTATGAAATAAAATTTGTTATTGCCTCAAAAATTTCCACATTCCCCTACAACAAGTGGTTGCACGCCTACTTTTCTTTTCTTTGGCTATACACCAACCAAAAATCGTGCATTCGTTTTCTCAAACCGTTTGATCTTGTTTTTTTTATTGTTTGTCCATTGTTCGCGCTTAAGAATTGTCAGTACAAATTAACCTTACATGGTATGATCTACCTGTCTTAAGTTTCACCGCCCAGCTTTCGGCGTCACATAACGTTTCATCAGCTGCTATATTGGGACACGCAATAGAATACCACCCACATGACATCAAATGAATTGTGATCGTACCGATCGTAGCATATTTCAATGCCCGAATGAGTGGCGTATTAGTTCCCAGTTCGTTCTCTCGTGCTCCTGAAATGAAAGCAAAGTCAAAGTGTTTAGACCGAAGGGCTGTGATTTTTTCACACTCTTCCATGTAACACCTAACTATGGCAAGAATCTCCAAAAAAAATCATTCTCAATCGCTGCCAGACAATGAAATAAGATACCAGGAAATCTAAGAGCGCTACCCAGAAAGTCTTTCAAAACTAGAATTAAAAATGATGCAATTTAACAATTGCTGCTAATCTCGCAATCTGATTGGCTAATTTGCAGTTGTCGATAAAGGTACGGTAATACTGGCAACATTTTTCTTCAACTTGTCTCGCAACATTGTTTCATTGCAAGTTGAAATCCTCTATTGCTTGTATTACCAAGTTTTTGACCAACTTGTTTCGCAACAAAATACAATGTTGCAAGTTGAGGCAACATGTTGCCCAAAGTAGACTCGAGTTCTACTTTCTGCAACAAATTTTAGTTTTGCTGCTCGTATAACCACTGAAGCTTCAACTTGTTTCGCAACAAATTTGAGTTCAACGCTTGTTATTGGCTTTTGCGAAGCCCAGCAACACGGAACTGAATAAAAAGAAAACATGGAGGACCGTGAAGACAGCCTGAATTCGAAGTAGACCAGTAACTCTCGGAAATTAAAGTCGTCAATTTGCTCTGTAAGACCTCGAGGACAATTAACTAATTGTACGTGTAAGTTCCGCAGACCTGCAACACTGTATTTTGCTGCGATACAAGTTTGTCATAAACTTGGTAATACGCGTAACAGAGCGTTTCAACTTACAATGAATCAATGTTGCGAGACAAGTTGCAGAAAAATGTTGTTCGTATTACCGGACCTTAAGGTGATTCCCTGGTAAAAGAACCCGCCATAGATTTCTGATGAAACTTGGTAAGCTGTCGTTACAGTACAAGGATATGTTAAAAACGTAATAAAAAGAGGGGGTCAC
>CM042746.1:47324630-47351577 GCA_022496165.2 Catalaphyllia jardinei
TTTTTTTGGAGATTCTTGCCATAGTTAGGTGTTACATGGAAGAGTGTGAAAAAATCACAGCCCTTCGGTCTAAACACTTTGACTTTGCTTTCATTTCAGGAGCACGAGAGAACGAACTGGGAACTAATACGCCACTCATTCGGGCATTGAAATATGCTACGATCGGTACGATCACAATTCATTTGATGTCATGTGGGTGGTATTCTATTGCGTGTCCCAATATAGCAGCTGATGAAACGTTATGTGACGCCGAAAGCTGGGCGGTGAAACTTAAGACAGGTAGATCATACCATGTAAGGTTAATTTGTACTGACAATTCTTAAGCGCGAACAATGGACAAACAATAAAAAAAACAAGATCAAACGGTTTGAGAAAACGAATGCACGATTTTTGGTTGGTGTATAGCCAAAGAAAAGAAAAGTAGGCGTGCAACCACTTGTTGTAGGGGAATGTGGAAATTTTTGAGGCAATAACAAATTTTATTTCATAAAGTAAGCATCATTAACTTTAACTTTGTAAATGTAGAGTAGCTATCGATTTTAAACTGTAGCTTTTGGGGATGCAGGATCCTCTGAAACCACATATGTGACGTGGGCTCCCTAGTAAAGTCTCTTTATTATGATAGATACACTGTATTTGATGCGGAACAAGGCTTAGCATTTCGAATTACATAATAATGTCCGCTGAGCTAGAGAGCTGCTACAGTATTAGCCTGCGTAGCTTTGCGGTTTTTAAGCAATTTGACCGCCCTAGAAAAGCGGAAAAGCCGTGATAAGGAGTGCCAAAGCCGTGAGGAGCCTGGGAGAGAGACACCTGAGAAATCGCCTGCACGGATGGCCGGCATTTTTTGTTAGTCCTGTACGCTGGCGTACGGGCCATTGCCATTGGCTCAGAAGGCTAACACGTCAATTAAAATTTCCCAAAATCTTGGACAGCTCCAAGGAGCATGATCGAACATAACTTATTACAATGCAGATCTTCTGCACGCAAACAGAAAATAATTTGGGAACGCGTTGTCGAAAGCGTTATCGCGCCTGAAAAGTCTTCGCGAATATATCGCGAAATTGTTAACTGCCAAAGACAAGCAAGAAACAGGCGTAAGCAATTACCCTCAAGAGCGAGATGTGATGGCCGTTTCCCTATAACAGGCTTACGCAAAAGCATAATTTTTTCCCGGGTTTCACTGTTTAGGCTCACCAGACAAGAATTGTTGTCTACGAGAACCAGTATCAAGTGAAGTATGATCCTCGCAGTAAATTTTCCAATTTAAGCAATTGGAAAGAAGCCTGAAAATTTCAAATATGAATTATTTCATATACACTTTACATCATTTCACTCCTTACGGGAGATATGAACTCATTAAATTGAAACAGATTTTGCATAGGAATGTTTAAATTCTCTGAATGAGATCTTGAGCAGTCAACAACAATGCCTACAATCCTCGTTTACACTTCTCTCGATCCCTCCTTCGCCGCCATCGAGCAGCACATAGGATGGTTTTGTTTTGATAGACTCTACAGTGTCACAATAACTTTTTCCTGCCTTTGATTAGCTGTGTTAATGCGATTCACAAAACCTGTCATCGGGTTGTGAAAATATGTAATAGGGTCATCCAGGCAGGCGGTTCCTCGCGGCTTCGCCGCTTTGTGTGTTCGCGTTCAAATTGCTTAAACCACCAAACTACTCAGGCTACTACAGTATAACAAAGTGTATTACATATATTTAATTAGCAAAGCCAGAGTGCCTTACAATACCAAGCGTAGCCAAGGGCCAAGGACACTATTTCCCCAAAACGGTCCCGAGCGAGCTTGTGCTTCTGAAACCTTTTTAAAAAATTCCCACGGCCAAAGACTGAACGGAACTAGGTTGCTTTTCATTCAACCGAAAATTCCGTAACGGGTACAGACAGTTCGAAATTTTCATAGGGAAATCTCTGCAGAATCCGGAAATTAACCAAAAATTACGGAACTTTGGGTGGGAAAGTCAGATGGAAACTTAAATCCCCGGTCAGAAACTTGTCCTTTTTTCCTAGAATTCCATTTCTTTTTTCTGTTTGTTCTGACGAGCTCGAATTTGTTTAAGGAATCGAACTTACTGACGTTGGAAGGAAATATGTTCTGTCACTGTACTGGGCAACAGCAACTGCTACCTCCACTGGGTAAGTTTTACTAGACAAATTATTCGTACTCTTAATTGAGGTCATTCACCAGTATTGCATTGCGCATCCCTACTGCGCATAATTTCGCGCGTGATTAGCGCGCGCATTAAGTAAAGGAGGCTTTTTCTTTACGGCTGGACCTAGCCATAGACGTAAATCGTTATCTTGTCGAAATCGAGTACGGTGACCTATTATCTTAGTCCGAATTTCAGCCGTTTCGTCCCTTTACCCCGCGGGGGTCACGGGAGAGAGACGTCTGTATTCCGAGCGTTATAATGTCGTCCGGTGACGTCACGTACTTATTTATGCATTTTTGCATAAATTACAATTTCTAAAGAAGATGGCGGCTACGAGTTATGGAATCGTGGTGGGAAAGATGCATACATTTGAGGTGTTCTGTGTTTTGTGTGCCGTGAAGCTTGACGATAAAGCATCCAGAATAGATGTACGGGGTCGCTCTTCTTTTTCAATTGAAACTGAATTAAGGAAGCTGCCGCTAAAGCTTTCAATCGTCGACAACACTCGTTTGTATATTCCTTGTCTGCGCAAGCCCAAGAAGAAAAAGTCCTTAGAGGATTATGCGAAGTTATGGAAACACCTCAACACAAAAAGACACTGAACCTAGTGTCACGGTAGGCTGTTCAATGCCACTTTGAATGTTGCCATTCTGATAATGCCTTTTCGACAACTCTTCCGCAACCAGAGGTGACAGTTGATATATTAGACTTTTTCAAGTTAATCAAAAACTGCCTACCATATTTAGATTAGTACGTGACGTCACCGGACAACATTATAACGCTCGGAATTTAGACGTCTCTCTCCCGTGGTCACTATAATCATCGTGCTATTATAAAGATTTATGGGGTTAAACAAGGTGCTGTTGCTCCTAAACGAACATGCATATGGGGACCCCTCAGGCTGCCATTCGGACAGACAGAATTCAGACAGTCAGACGGTCGGACGATCATAAGGTCGGACGATAAGACGCTCGGACGATCAGACAGTCAGACAGTCGAACAGTCAGACCGTCAGACAGCCAGTCAGTCAGACAGACAGACAGGCAGGCTGACAGACAGGCAGGCAGACAGACAGGCAGGCGGACAGACAGGCAGGCAGACAGACAGGCGCGTAGTTGATCAAATAGACAGAACAACAGATAGACATTTAGAGGCAGATAGACTCGTCGTTAAGACAAAACTTGTGCTCCTAGGCTTACTGCGTTCCTTAAAGATGGTTGTCATCTCTAGAATATCATCAAGATTAAAATTCTATTTTCAATTTTTTAATCTCATGAAAATTCCATATACGATTACAGGTATGGAGACCTGCACGCTGTTACATTACCAGAAAAATGGTTTTCCATATTTGCCATGTTGGGGGGAATAGCGTTGTTTTTCGGTTTCATTTTGGGCGGATTAGCGTCTATGTTGACCAACTTTGGTTCACATCAAGCCAGGTACATCCATCATCTTAACGTCATCAAGGATCACATGGTATGTTACTGTTGAGAAAGATTTAGCCTTACTTAGTTTGTTTTGCATTGCTCATAAAAAAAAGGAACCAACGTTGAAACTATAGTGCTTCAGTTGACATTCAATAGCTGTAAACACAGTCTGTTCTAGTTATTCATCAGTTAGGCGAAAACTGTTTTGTTTGATCTTAACTGTGAAAGTGAAGAGTGATCATCGCAGTAAATTTTCCAATTTAAGCAATTGGAAAGAAGAAGCCTGAAAAAAATCAGGGCTTCAACGGGATTCGAACCCATGACCTCCGCGATACCGGTGCGATGTTTTACAACCGCAGTACAAATATGAATTATTTCATATATACTTCACATCACTTCACTGCACGGGGGAAATATGAACTCAACAAATTGACCTTGCTCCCAATGTGTGGCTTCATAGCTCAGTTGGTAGAGCATCGCACCGGTATCGCGGAGGTCATGGGTTCGAATCCCGTTGAAGCCCTGATTTTTTCAGGCTTCTTCTTTCCAATTGCTTAAATTGGAAAATTTACTGCGATGATCACTCTTCACTTTCATCTACAACCGCAGTACAAATATGAATTATTTCATATATACTTCACAGATCTTAACTGTATTACGCGTTCAAGCTGTAATCCAACCTGCTAGAAACTGTTATGTACCAGCGTACTTTTTGCAAGTAATTCATTCGTCCAACAGACTTTCTGAACTTTTTTTTTTGTATTCTGTAATTCAACTCATTTGGATATGATATAATTTGTATTGTGTCATTAGCTTAGGCTTACATGCAACTGTGTTGAAGAGACTTTCATTGGTTACGTCCTGGTATGTCCAGGTTAATGATATAATCTTGAAATTAAATTTTTGCGCAGTACTAATTTCTTTCTGAAATTTCTCCTATAAATCTCAAGGATTTTTCGCTCGCCGAGATTAGATCCTGTCCTCCCGCATCCAGCGAGTCCACTGGGAAAGGCCTTGCCAAAGAGTTTCTATAGAGTGTTTTCGCCCCCCCCCCCCGTCCGTTGCCCTTTTGTGAAGGCAAAAACCTGTTTTCACATGAGATAATTAATGAAGGGTTTGAAACGGGCGCTGGAATCTCAGTTTTTAGTTACATATCTGTCAACTTCTCTGCTATCAGGTAATCATTTCACAGCCTTCAGTATAACTATTGAAGATCCCAGATCTCGGCCATCAGTAAAGATTCAAGGACCTCATTTGTCAGCTGACATTTAAAAAATTGCTCAATTTTCAGATGAGATGGGAAGTGACGGTAGCACTCGCCTCCGACAAATATGCCTAGGTTCGAATCCAGCTTGCTGCCATATGTGGGTCGAGTTTGCTCCAAGGGATTTTCCCCGGGCTCTCCGGTTTTTCTCCCTCCAAGAAAACCAAAATCTCCCCCCAAAAATTTCAATTTCGGACATGATAGAGGCACCGCATAAAAACCAACTTATTGATGTGCTATATTAGTTCTACTGAAAGAATCGAAAGTACATCTTGCCTTCCACTAGCGAGTCCATAACTATCTAGATATGGTTCCTCGTGCAAGTTTGATTGTAAAAAATATTTAGACATTACAGTTATCATCCTCTTCCCTTATAAGAACATCCGTATTTATTGGGAAATAGTTTAACAGTTAAACTTACAAGCCCATGATTCTTATTGGCGTGATTAATGTTGGTGTTATGCGAACTGAGAACTAACAGCGACAGCCACTTTGCTGCCGTTTGACGATGACTCCGTAGCCAATCAGACTGTGACGTCTATGTCGATAGCTAGTGATTGTGTCAGTATTAGCTTGGCAGAAAGTAGACTTGTAAACGCCATCTTGTTCACCGTCATGTTCGTTAATTTACGTCACGTCTATTTCTATCAACACTTGTCTTTTTCATTGCAGAGTGATATGAAGATATCCTCCGAAGTACGTCACAGAGTCTTGACTTACTACGAATATCTGGTAAATGCATAGAGAATGATACATACGCGCGCGTAGAAATGGAATTTCTCATCTAGTGTTAAACTCGATGTTTCACGAGTGAGCGCAGTGAGCTCGTGAAACATCGAGTTGAGTACAAGAAGAAAAATTCGATATTTACAAGCAACCATGTATTATTTTATTACACAAAAATACGTACGAATGACGACGTTTTGACGATTTTTCGAACATTTTCCGACAACTTTCCGAAAATTTCTTAAAATTGTTCCGAAGGCTGGACGAACGTTTCCGAACATTTACCCGAAGGTTGTCGAAGATTGTCGAAGACAACCGAAGATCCGAAGATATTTTCATCATACACCAACAAATTTAAGTGTAGTTAAAGGACCAAAAACGTGTTATCAAAAATGACATATTCACATGTGAGGATATCATATCTTCAAATGTGATGATCGCGATATCATAACGTATTTATCAATTGAAAGCCGGTGCCTACTAAATACAAAGGTTTTTGCACCAGGTTAGGACCACGCGGAAAAAGTAGATCTTTACAAAGGCTATTGAAATCCACAAAGAAGAATGGGGGTAGCCACGCATTTTTTTCGAGATAATTAGCCTTAAATCTTAACAAAAATGCTGACTTCACCATTTTCATGAAAAAAAGAGGGAAAGAACATTTCCTCACAGATTTCCTTAGAATTCGCCTTTACATACAGAAAAGCAAACACATTTAACAAGACCTTTAAACTACATGGTAAATGATAACATATAAGTCATTTTTGGTACGTTTTCAATAACAAAATCGTCACAAAAGCGCTCTTAGTGTCTCTAAAAGCCTTCAGTTAAAATACAGTCTAAATACCTTTTGCTCTCAACCAGAAACCAATCACGTGTTGAAAAAAATTGGCACTTCCATTTTGTAGCAGAAAATGTAGGGGTAATTACCCGTTTTTTAAAGTTATTGATCTTTTTTTAAAAACTTTTACGTTGCTCGTTACATTTTTTTCCTGTCACCTCCCCAGTAAGTAAGACTTTTGCGTTTTGCGCGCGCACTACGCCATCTGCAGGTAAATGCTACAATTGGATTTTTTTAAAACTTTGACTGCAGGTAGAAAATGATATGATTAGATTAAAAACGTAACAAAAAAAAATTGGGGGTCACGGAACTCGTTTTGAAGATAAGGCGTAGCAAATACCATAGCATTTCCAGGATTTCCAGTCATTGCAGTCATTTTTGTTGAAGTATCATATCTAAGTTATGTGTGTTTAACACAGCATATATAGGCCTATTTGATAGATTTTTTCTACATACGTCATTAAATCAGCTAGAATTAGCCTTAAAAAAAATATAACTTCGAAGTCACGCACACCTGTATCTATGTACCAATTCGACCCAATTTGAATAGTATATGAGAAACAATTAAGACTTCCCACGTACAGTTTTTTTGTTTTTTAGTATAATGGAAAGAATTAGAAAAGGAAGTGATCTGCTAAAAAAAATGGTGGAGGTCACCGAGCACCCAACAAAAATATTCGGACACAAAGTTAACGCAAAGGTCATGAGCTCTATATTTTGTGGAGTTTTCGACTCGGTGCGCGCGCTTGAAAATGACGTGGCACGCGCGTGACCAGTGAATAGCGTGCGCACTAAAGATACGCAGTAGGCAATGAGCGCGAACTCCCTTAAGTGTAATTAACAATTAAGGTCCGGATACAGGTAGGTAAGGTAAGTCTGCATGCGAGCCTAGTGACCCATCAGGCCGGAGCTTATCCCGGTTTCCTTAGCATTAAGCGACTAGGAGTATTTCTACTCCCCCCTGGATGGGATGCTAGTCCATCGCAGGGTTACCCCCCAGCATTAAATTTGCCGGTACCCATTTATACACCTGGGTGGAGAGAGGCACTGTGAGAGTAAAGTGTCTTGCCCAAGAACACAACACAATGTCCCCGGCCAGGGCTCGAACCCGGACCGCTCGATCCGGAGACGAACGCACTAACCATGAGGCCACCGCGTCTCCCACAAGGTCCGGATACACGATGCAATATTGCTGGCAATATTGGGCGCAATGGCTGAATTGCATCGTGTATCCACCCCAAAATTTGTTGTGCGCAATATTGCGCGCAATATTGCAGCAGTAGAATCTCGTCCTACTTCTGCAACATTGCGCGCAACAAATTTCTTCATGTATCCACCATCTGCAGCATTTCGTGCAATAGTGTGACGCAAATTTCAGTGTTCAGCCAATCAAATCTCACATTCAAATTTAACCGCTGACCTAATTTTCGCCCGTGGTATGTTTCACGTAAAAGATGGTGTGGACTGCAGAGGAAAAAGTTCATTAATTGACTATTACAGAGGTAAGTAATCTTTTTTCCTAAGCCTTACCTGTGGTTCGGTATCCAAAAGTTTTGTTCTGGATATTTTCTTTCCCTTCTTTTATCAGCTTTTATATTACTCCCGTTGCGGCAGGGAGTAGCCATAGCGCGCTGAAAGGCAGCAAAAGGTCGTTTCCTTTCTGTGTATATATTTATATTTGGTTTTACGAAGGTACAATTAACTGAAGCTTTTTTTTGCTAAGCGACGCCATTTAGAATTACGTGATGTAAACATCACTGCACGAGAGCTTGGTAACCGCTGAACAAGTATTGCGCGTAATGTTGCACGAAATGTTGCGACCGTGTAGCCAAGTCGAGTGACGGATGTTGCGCGCAATATTGCGCGCAATGTTGCACCGTGTATCCGGAACTTTAGACGACAAGCCCGAGTTTTCTACGAGCAGATAGTCAACGAGGAGCAGCTGAGTTAACTATCGCTCGTAGAAAACGAGGGCGAGTAGTCTAATTGTTTTAGTATAAATTTACTGTGGTCTCATTGCATAAAAAGAAAAAAAAATCAAGTAACTCGTAGAAAAGAACTGTTTTATTATGTTATCTCAGGTTCAAACGTGATGTGCGATGTGCACTGATGCGTAACTGTTTTCTATCAGCAGATAGAAAACGGTAATATAGCCAATCAATTTCAGGGATTCACAATAGACTACGGTAAATTTATACTTAATTTCGATAGATAACAGCTAAACTTTCAGCGGGAAGACGTAAACAGTTAGTGCATGGTTAGCGATATGCTGCTATTCAGATGTTAATGGTTTAAGTACTGGTTCATTAAACTTGATTTGGTCACAGTAGGAGAACTTTGCTTTAATTTTAGGTCGTGTTCTATTGGAGTCAACCGTTTCAACTGAAAGCGGTTTAGGTTAACGCAGTTGACGTTTTTCAATGGAACACTTTTCCAACCATTTTCGGTCGAAACGCGGTCACTCCTGGGAATAGTCATTACCAGACTACCTTGCAACCTCCTTGTCCGCGGATCCACGGGGTAAACATGGTGGGTGCTCACCGTGCTCATGCTGTTGTCTCTCTTGTCCTCTCGGAAATTTTAGAAGAAGATGTCGTAAAACATGAATCAGAGGATGAACTACGCGGACGCCATCTTTCTTATTTACATGGAGCGTGACGCGAGCAGTACAGATTGCACAATTACTCACGCAAGTAGCAGATATTAGCTCCCGTGAAAACAACAGCGGTCGCTACCAATGCTTTTTCAACCGTTTCAACCCAGTTTAATGCGGGTTGAAAAAGTTGAGCAACCAAACCAACCCAAAACGTTTCTATGCCAATAGAACACGACCTTAGTCATGTACTTGGTCGCGAAGTTGCTTGCGTGATGCGTAGAACGTGTGCGCAATAACAAAAGTAGGCACCGTCCTTAAGGTGGCCGAACACAGTTTTTTTGCGCGCTTTTGCTGATGCTCACCGTGCTCATGCTGTTGTCTCTTTTGTTCTCTCGGAAGTTTTCGAAGAAGATGTCGTAAAACATGAATCAGAGGATGAACTACTCGCGCACAAGGATTGCAAAAAATAAACAAACATGCCGTCAATAGAGCGATTATTTTATTTACTCAACACCCACACTATCTCTGTTATTTTTCTCTATAGTTGAACGTAGTGTATTGATGGCTTTAGTCTTTTATTACAAATTAAAGTGCATATGAAGTGAAAAATAATTTGTGCTTATTTGAAAGACCTTTCAAAATACAGAAGAATGGCTTTTTTCTTTTTGAAATATCTTTTTTCGTTTCAGAGATATTAACGTTTTTCTATTATGCAAATTAGATCAGTGATGACGTCATATTGTTTGCAGCTAAAAATTGTAAAATGCTGAATAAACAGTATCTCTAGCAATATTAAGGCAGTGTTCTTGAAACTTGGCACCACAAATGTGCATCACTAAAGAAACAAAATGACACCCTCAGCGCTGTTGCCATGACAGCAGCTTTGCCAATGGTGTTGTTTTAATAAAAACTGAAAATCCTAGTTTTTTTGTCTTAAAAGAAGAACCATCTACCCTACACTATCTATTGATGGGAGTTAGGACAATATGAGAACTATGTCTGTTACAAGTAGGACCCTTTGTCTCACTTAAGAGGTTTCAAATGGAGGATTCGTTTTCTGGACAGAAAGAGACTGGAGTCGAAAGAGTTGCTATGGCAACAGCACTAAAGGTATCATTGTTTCTTTTGTGATGGACAATTATGGTGCCAAGTTTCAAGAACACTGCTTTAATATTTCTAGAGATATTGTTTTTTCAGCATTTTACAATTTTTAGTTGCAAACAATATGACGTCAAATCGAATTAAAAACTGTCTAACCACAGCAACAAACCGATGAGAGTGCCGGATCTTAAGTAGACCTGGATCAGTAGAAATTTTAAAATACAAAATATAGACGGCACACTGATCCCAACGGCGGTTGTGACTAAAATAAAATAAAAACGGACTAGAGGACTAAATTATTTTAAACAAAATTGCCCTATATTTCGTGTGAAAAGAAAACCGTTACAAATAAAAATTTCAATGAAAATACGTGACAATGATTGGTAGGCTATGAGTAAATAAATAAGTGTCAGATGTGTCACTGGCGTGCTTCATCCCTTCTGTTTATGCCAAACGGATGTAATGTTTTGGCTTTGTTTATTAAATGAGCTTCCCGAGCCTTTCTTACTGAGTCACGTTTGCTACGTATGAGTTCAATCGGGATGAGGCGGACGTCGTTAATAGAATGGCCAGCTTGGTTAAAGTGTAGTGATACTGGTGTAGTTGTAATTGTGCTGAGTTGTTGGTGATTCAGGATAGAACGTCGGTGTTCCCCAAAGCGTTCATTGAGTTGACGCTTGGTCTCTCCGATGTATTGAAGATGGCACTTTTTACATTCTATCAGGTATACGAGAAGAGATGAAGCACGCCAGTGACACAGCTGACACTTATTTATTTACTCATAGCCTACCAATCATTGTCACGTATTTTCATTTAAATTTTTATTTGTAACGGTTTTCTTTTCACATATATTTTTTCTACTCAGCCCCTGAGGAAGGTTTGTATTGCAAACCGAAATATAGGGCAATTTTGTTTAAAATAATTTAGTCCTCTAGTCCGTTTTTATTTCAGTTTAGTCACATCCGCCGTTGGGATCAGTGTGCCGTCTATATTTTGTAATATGACGTCATCACTGATATAATTTGCATAATAGAAAAACGTTAATATCTCGGAAACGAGAAAGAATATTTGAAATATAAAAACGCCATTCTTCTGTATTTTGAAAGGCCTTTCAAATAAAGAGAAATTATTTTTCACTTCATGTGCACTTTAAGATACGTTAGTAAAGGTATCGATACAAAGCACCTAGCAATTCTCACCTTTTGTCTTTTACCGAAAGAACCCAGTTAAATGCAACGCATGCACAATTGCTCGAAAAATTGAGACCGATTGCTTCAGTAGAAACTTTCCGATTTCTAGCGACCCAGTCGTTAGAATTTAAAGAAACTTGGTAAAAAATAGGTCAGGAACAACGTGAATGATCTATCACGAAAAATCTGTATTTTGACATAAGGGAAATTTTAATAATACAGAAAACGATTATTGGCAAATTACGAAAATCGCCTATGTCAAAATTTTTTTAGAACAGTGTTGACAAAAGGGATTTAATGTCAATTCGTAGTGGGCAAATGATGAAAGAAATCTAACGACTGGGGATTGTTCTTAAATAAAGAAAAGCCATTTTTTAAGCCTTCTTTTTAACCAGCCCCGTTGCCATAGCAACAGCACACACCCTAACCAAAATGCGAGAATAAATAATTCTGTGGTTAACCTTGACTCTTGCAAAAAACGGGCGCCAAAGCACAAATAGTTTAAAAGTAATGGCGAATTAGGCATAAGCCCTTGAAAACTGTGTTCGGCCACCTTATACCATACCACTAACTGTTATATAGTACTTATTGTGCTGTACTTAAATTACTAAGGAACTGCAGGGCAACACTACTTTTATTTCCTTCCTTCCCGAGGAACAGATTTAGTAACGTCCCGCGAAAGAAAAACGTTAACCTGAACTATTTTTCTCAAACTAAATCAAAGAATAGATAGTGAGCATCCGTGATAGAACGCTAGTAGATTTATACCAAAACTCGACAGGAACACGGTACAAGAAGTAAAGGAAAACACTCCACTGCATCTCTTGTTTTCCCCTACTCTTCTTTCGTGCTCTACCGCTTCCTGCGTTCTTTAAAACAGAACAGAGCACAGTCGAGGCTTCTATATTTGTTAAATAAAATTATTTCCAAATAAAAGTGTGAGAATATTAAAATAGCTAGCCTTACAAGGGACTCATCAGAGGCCTTTCAGCTAACTCTTAAAACATCGCGTTTGAAGTCCCGCTAGCATCAAAATATGATAATAATTTTACGCTAAATAGTATTTATTCAGGAATTTCCATTTACAGGTTATATCTGTATGTATTTTTCATTCCTTTTATCAGTTACTAGTATATGCGTATATCTTGTTTTTAAGCAATATATCAAACACAAGAGACAGTGTTTCATCGGGATATCCAAACGCTGTGAAGATAAAAGAAAATACGACGCGTAGCGGAGTATTTGTGACGAAATTCGAGGAGTTTGGATAACCGATGAAACATTGTCTCGAGAATTAGATATCTTCTCAATCGAAACGAAAACTAAGGAGTAAACGGAGAAGTAAAATTAACAAAATTTACGCTAATTAAGACCTGGTATCTAAACCTCTTTCACGGCCATGGTTATCATTGTTTAAACTTGATGAATTATTAATGAGTTTGATCACTCTAGTTACAGCTCTTTTTGTTTGAAGGCTCCTTTACCTTCCCCTAAGGCTAGGGTTTCAAATCAAGTCTTATTTTTAACAGGCTTTGATTGGTTTTCCCAATTCTTTTCAGTGGACACATAATCGTGGCGTAAGTGGAGTAGGCATGTTCAACGAGTTACCGCTGACCTTCCAAGCTGAACTATCTTTCATGATGAACAAAAAGGTTTTGGAGAAGGTATGAGAAAAAAATTATACGCAATTAACTGATTGTGAACTCATGATACATATAATTAATTGATAGTGTATAGGTAGACCTTGTTTTATCATTCCTTTCCGAACATTGCAGGCTCCTCTGTTCAGAGGTCTCAACCCTGGTTTTAAGCGCATGCTCTCTCTGGTTATACGCCCTGTGTTCTATATGCCAAATCAGATCATAGCGAGCAAGGGAGACATTGGACATCACATGTTCTACATTCACCACGGCCAAGCAGAGGTTCGTTTGTCTTGATGCTTCATCTTTATTTAGTTTACTTTGAACCCAGGGATAAGTCTAAAATAAAATAAAAAAAGCTGGCAAATGATCAAAAGTTATCAAATACTGATTCTGGGTAGCTCAATCCGAATATACCGAATAGTGTTTCATACATTTGCTCTGTTGTTTTACGGCAAAATTCTTGTTACTCTTACAAAAAACAAAACGGTTTCAGTTGAGGGTCATGAAGTAAAAAGCAAAGTTATTATAAAGCCACTTGCAACAAAGCTAACAACAAGACGGGGTTATTGTTTAAGTCTACATGCAAGCCAAATGGCTCAACAGTATAAATCTCCAGTTTCTGTAGCATAAAGCTAGCGACTAAGAGTAATTATACTCTTCCCTGGATGGGTTGCTAGTTCATTACAGGGTACCCCCACACCCATTTACACATTTGGTGAAGAGAGGTACTGTGACAGTATGGCCTCTTGCCTAAGAGCACAACACAGTGTCCCAGGCTTGGGCTAGAACCAGGACCACTCGATCCGGGCGCAAGAACACTAGCCAGTAAGAACTCAGTTCAAATAAACTTGGTCAGCGAAATCGCCATGGCTAGTCACAAATAAGAAACAATTAAAACTCCGCTCGAAGCACAGGGGAATGTGAGCGAGTCGCATTCAGATCTTGTTTTTACTCCCTTCTGATAAAGATCTGCTCTCTTCGATTAAGGGGCTCACTGTGTATATAATGCTATTTACCAGAGCGAATATGATTCTACAATAATATACAGCTGGTTTCGGACGTGTATTTAAATGAGAGTTATATTGATTGGTTTATTTTCAACCTACAGATTCTCTGTGAAAATGAAAGCACAGTGTTAGTGACTCTGCATGAGGGGAAACTGTTCGGTGAAGTAAGTGCATATTATACTATAAAACACGTTTATTAAAGTCATAACCAAACATCTACAGCCAAGAAATCTAATTGGGAAAATTTGCAAATGTGATTAAAGGGTAGTCAGAGCTTAATTACCTTGCGGCGCACCCAGGAGCCTGGGTGCTAGAAAAAAAGAAATGGATCTATTAAGTGCGATTCCTGGTAAGATTAGAGTACGAGCTAGTTGATACATAGTAGTTACTCATATTTTTCTCAGGATTAGTCTACGGTAGATATCAGAAACAAACAATAAAAAACTAGCGACACACTCAAACAGTACCCCACGGTCTGGCCAGTTCCTTACGCATGGGCACAGCCAGATCACCCGGGCATTGGCAGCCATGGACTGCTGTTTTAGGTCTTGTTAGGCCCCATCAGCATGGCATCGAACAGAAATAGTACCCAAAAGTTGTTACCATGGCAACCATATGACACATTTAGTTTTGTGTTCACAATTGAAATCTATTGTCCTATTTAGAAAACAGGTCGGTGAAATCTTTTCAAACCCCTATATTAGATGTTATCAAGATTGATCTTCAAAATAATTAAGTTAAAAAAAGATGAATGAAAAACCTACTTTTCGACTATTGGTTCTTAATATTTTCTTTTTTAAAAAAATTGGTATCTAAACGCAGCCCATCACCGAAATTTTCAAAAAAAATATTCCGTTCGGAAGCGAATATACAGACGCGCTGATTGGAGAAATTATTCCGAGATGACTACATCCATGTTTACGGAACAATAAGCAAAGTAAGGGAATAACACGATGCCACCTTAATTGGAAATATTTGCAGCTTTTCATAGATTAAAAGGAAAGTTACAAAAACAAGCTGGTAAAGTTTGCGTAAAAGTACTTCAATATCTATCTAATTCAAGAAATGTTCTCCTATTCGTCGTCATTCAACTCCAGAGTCTTTTTTCAAGCCACTTCAACTGTGTGTGGCGTTCACATCTTCATTTTATTTGTATAAACGATCGCTTGTAATGGTTTCGTTCGATTTTGAACCTCGCATGGCCGGTCTTAACAGTATGGTTGAAAATTTAAAAGTAAACAAAGCAAGTGATTCTTAAGCTTATCTCACCGAAGCACTTCGCGTTTATCGCTAGTGCTGTACCTCTGTTACCTCGTCCTCATCAAACTAAAGCTTTCTTTTCACAGTAAATTACTTGCTCGATCATTTTTATTTTGTTTTGTTTTAGCTTTGGAATTTTGCCAAAGGACGAAGTGCGACTAAACGGGTCACGAACTTCGACCATCGATCTTCATGGGCTGTGTTTTGGGTGTTTTTTCCGTGTACTGCAATGTTCATTTCACTGGATGATTCCTCTCCAAATATTTTGTATGAGTACTGCCCAGAACAAACGAATAAACAACTCCTTCAAACCACGTAAATCCGTGTGGAACGTGTAAGATCCGTGCAAGGAAAGCGACGATCGTTGTTCTGAGATTTTTCTCGGTCGCTGTGTGTGGAAGTGACACAAACATAACGCTAAAGCGAGGAAGTAATCAACGGAGAGGAATTCCCGATAGATGGAAGCGAATTATTAAAAATCGTCTACCCCCCAAGCTTTAAAGCGGAGCTCAAAAAGGAGGCGAAAATACACAACAAACGTCAAATTGTTTATATTGCTTCGAAGGCTTACGTGTATTTTTATAACTTACAAGCGCGCTATAAAAATCCATGCTGCGGGCGCCATAAAACTATTTCAAGACACCTTAATCCGGCTGGCCCACGGGCTCCGCTTTTAGGTTTGGCTAGCTTTTAACTTTAACCCAGTCATAGCTGTTAAATTTGTGTCATTGTTTTTAGGTTAGTATGGTGTATGATCTTCCACGATCAGCGTCTGTTCGTGCTGCCACTCCGTGTGTCATCTTTCTTCTTGACAGAGCAGACCTCAACAAAGTTCTTAAACATTATCCTGAAGGTGGGTGTTTTTTTTGTTAACGTCATCTAGTAGTTTACGCAACCTCCAGCAGGGGTTCTCCCAGAAATGAGTGGGGATGTACCGCTTGTTTCCTAAACCCTTCCCGCTATTTGAGGCCAAAATCGGCATTTTTAAATTCCTCTTCCCTATTTATGACCTGACCATAATTTCGATATCTTATTTAACCCTTAAATCAATACCCTGTTTTAAACCTGTTTTATGATTAGTTTTCTAGTTCAGACCGATGTTAAAGGCGTTGCGAAGGGCTTTTGTGGATGGTCTTGTTGATAACGATGACAAATACGCAATATAAGTCTTGAGTGAAAATAACACCCTATGTGATACTAAGGCAAAATTACCAGTATCGACACCAGATTTGTTACCAAAACGGGTAAAAAACAAACTTTTTTTTTTACTACTAAACCCCATATAAGGGAGTTCCCCCTTCCCCAGGGTAACCAGACCTCTTTCTTTAGGCTTTCTTCCTCGTGAAAGACGTCGGTGATTTAAGGTGATTCCCGAGTAAAAGAACCCACCATAGATTTTCGATGAAACTTGCTATGTTGATGTTACAAGACAAGGAGATATTAAAAACGTTATAGAAATAGGGGGTCACCGTACTAGTTTTCACTCCACAATGCTCACAAATACGGTTAGTAAGGTGACTACTGGCAATCTACGTGCGCAACAAATAAGCGCGTTTATTTTCCAATGGGGCGTGTTATATCATACAGAGTTCGACTTTCTTTGATTGTTTATTCATCTACGTCCCAGACAAAATGGCTTCAAATACCCTGCAATATTAATTAATATTTTTATCCTTTAAAGGAAACATAATTTGGACTTGCTCTGTTGGGCCCGTTACGTCTCTATCTGTAGCATTTATTCCGCTTGCCAGAAAAGTAGCCATAGATTTCGGCCAATTTGTTTCTCAGTTATTGAGCATATTATTCTCATTGAATTTATAAAATATAAAGTGGGGGTCACCGTGCTCGTTCAGGAGAAAACGAGCATTTATCTCGCTATCGAGCTTAGTTTGAGGGAAATCTCTTACATTTTGTACGCGCGCGCGCTCATCTGCGCGCGCTAATGACGCAAAATTCGTGCGCATTTGGAATGCGCAATGCAAAACTAGGGAATCACCTTAAGAAAATAAATTTTATATAGAGTATCTTTACATGATGTAGCGTCAGCCATATTGGAAGCAACAAAACAAGGAAACGGAGACCATGCAACCATGCTGGAGTTGAACTCTCTTCTTATGTAAACACTTTATCAGTTTTATTTTTTGGGGAATAGCGGTTTACGTGGCTGCTAGTCTACGGATTACGTTATCACTGATACGTTAAAGGACCTGGGGACGTTTAAGACCCTAGACACTTATCGAAAACAGTGGGTCACGTGGTTCACGGTGTTGTGACTGGCCTTGTCTGACGGGTTGGTACTTCACATAGGGTTAACCTCATTGCACCGCTCCCACTTGGACAGAATTGTCCAAGAAAAATTACTTTGACTACTAGGACTCTGACTATACTTTGTAACGGGCGAACTTCGCTCAAATATCAGTTCCTGTAAGGCTGATACTGATAGTATGGAATAGTTTCCCTAAACCTTCTTCGTAGACGTTCGTATAAGTTGTCATGCATTCCTCACTAACAAACGTCTTCGTGAAGAAGGAAGATTGCGTGACGAGGCCAAAGAGCATCTGCGCAGGTTACAGTTTTACTGGCAATTTCTTTGACCCCTTTAATTTCCTTAAAGCTCATAATAAGAAACATTTTTCTATTACGTCTTTTCTTCAGTGGCAGCAAGGCTGTATTTGTCTGCTGAAAATCGATGTGATCTCAACCGCGTGCAATTAGATACTCCTGAGGGGGGCAACAAAAATAATTTCTTGGAAATGGAAAATGAAGAAGCCGAAGAGTGCCTGAGACAAAGTGAGGTAAGAAGCAACTGCAAAAATGGAGCTATGAGGTTAAACGATAATTCTGGAAATGTGGATTATCGGTAAAAAGCATATGCTTAAACTTACATTACGGCAGAGTTTGTGCCTTGTTTTAGTATCTGCGTTTTTTTTGCTTTCTACTGAAAGACATTTCTAAGACTATAGTGCAATGAAGGTAGATTTTTTTTAACACGGAAATTAAACATGGTGCTGCACTTACTATTTGACAGCTGGATTTTTGCACAAAAAATCAATTAAATAATACCTATATGTTTCTTTTTGGTAGTTATTTGGAAAGATTACCTTAACACTTTAAAATCCCATGCTATTGTACAAACAAAGAGACAAATATTTTTAAAAATTCGTATGTCTGTTTGAGTGTGCACAGAAAGCAAAATCTGGAAAAGATTTTAAAGTAGAGAAAGATGTCGCAGAACAGCAGAACCTGCTATCTCAAGCTCAATATTTAAACTGCTCGCTGTCTCAAACTCAATTTTTCCCCCTTTTTTGTGAACATTAATTAAATCAGAGTGAAAGTGTTCTTGATTAAAATGTTCTTAAAATTTAATTTAGAAATACTATACATTATTAATTACCATACATACAATGTCTTTTTCCTTACACTAAAACTAAATTTTAAATAATAAATAAATACTATTGGTAACATAACACCCTATTACTGAATATAAGTAAAGTGCTTTCTTATTCTGGGATCCTCCTATCTGCTGCCTTTTAATTTCAATTAAGTCATATTTTAACCCTAACCCTAACCCAAGGTTATTGCTCTTCAAAAAGTATCAGTCTAACAAATTGACGTCAGTTTTTCGTACGTCTGTCCTGTTACTGATCAATAATTTTGTCAAAACATTATCAAAGTTGGCTTTTGGCTGCGGCTCCAGACTGGGGCACGTGGTTCCACAGCTACTTTGACAGTGATATGGCGCAATTTATCATCAACAAGAGGACAGACCCTTCTCAAAATCATTAATAATTCATCACGTTAAAACAAAGAAAATCACATGCGTGAGGGAGATTTGGATACCCGGTCTTAATTAGCATAGATTTTGACGATTTCATTTCTCCGTTTTCTTTTGATTAAGAAGATATATCAAACACTCGAGACAGTGTTTCATCGGCTATCCAAACAACTCGAATTTCGTCAAAAATACTACGCTGTGCATGGCGTTTTCAAATCTCTTCTCGATGTTTGGTTATCCCGATGAAACACTGTTTCTCGTGTTTGATATATTACATGAAAAACTGACGTCAATTTGTTAATTTAAGATAACAAGTTGTTAAAGGTCGTTGTTTTACCTCCCGACTTAAATTCGTTTTCTGATTGGAGGAGAACATGTCACGTGTGGTGGCTCAAAACTCACTAACTCCCTAGGGCGAACAAAACTCACTAACGTCCTAGGGAAACAACAACTTAAACTTTCGACTCCCACGTGATCTGGTTGTGCACTTTGAAACCGCGGGAAATTTGTGTACCAGTCGGCCTGATGTTAAAAAGCCATTGTAGTAGGACAACGTTTCTCATTAGAGACGACATTCATTATTCAAGAAAAGGGATTTATAATCGGAAAAATATATCAGATTAACATAAGGGAAAATATGAACGTTTCGTGTCTCCAAGCTTTTGGTTTGGCGCCAAAAACTGGTCGCCCACGTTCGGCAACTCGCTCTTCGATCGCTGTCGCCAGGTAGGAAAGTATTTGTGTAACTTACAACGAAATATGCTGTTCCTGATCAAAGAAAAAACTCAGAATGCTCGAGTTAGGCATTAGAAGAAGCTAAAGAATCTTAACTGTCTATACTCTTTTTTTAGCTGCGAAGAAAGACTGTTATCGTGATTTTTCAATAGGGCAGCGTGGTTTTGGCAGCCGCTCACATTTTGCTTGCGTAGCCAGTGTATGAAAAGGCGCGGAGTTTTTTCTACTTTTGCGTCGGGGTTATAACAAAACACTTAATGACTGGCCCCTTGGGAAACAGCGAGTTTTGTTTCCCCGAGACCCTCAGTGTTCCCAGAGGCAAAGCCGAAGGGAACATTGAGGTCGAGGCCTCGTGGCCAGTCATTAAGTGCTTATTGACGCATCGCATTAATTATAAATTGAAATTAGCCAACAAACGCCCGAGAATTTTTGCGGTGATCGTAAAAAGCTTGATTTCATAGCTTTTTTAAATGTTTATTCAATCATACTCATCTAGGCATGCTTTGTTTGAATTTTTCTCGCTTTTTCTCGCTTTTTTCTCAAGTTTTCTCGCTTTTTAGAAATCTGTTGGTGTTTTGAGTTTGCTATTTTTTGATCCAGATCTGTTTACTGACTAACTGGTATCTTATCTGTCCATAGGGATGCAACAAAGAGGCGTCTACAAAGGAAAGGTACATAACTTCATTATCGGAAGGCGGTATCAGATAAGCCGTGCGTTTAACTACCGTAACTAAAACTAGTTAACTCTGTAAAAAAATTCATTATGCACATTGAGCTATTTTACCCTCCTCCTTGACTTAGAGAGCAATGTACTGTGCCCAACATGTCCTCAAAAAATTGATGCAAGAGTGAACATAAAACCGTTGTAAGTTCTGAAGTTGTAAAGTGCGGACTTCAATCAGTTTAACAGACGAACTCCATGATGCCATGCCTCTACACTGTTATTTATCACATTAGATGTAAAAAGTTAAGAGGTGATAGCCGAGTGTATTACCACATTTTCACGTCTTCTTTGATCTGTTACTGTATAGAAATACGGTAACTTAAGGTGTAAACAACCCGCCATAGATTTCCGATGAAACTTGGTATGCTGTTGTTACCGAACAAGGAGATATTAAAAATGTAATAAAAAGAGGGCGCTGTTCGGCCCGTTTTGGGGGGGGCCCCCCCCGTGGAATTGATAGCACAGGATATTCAGAGTTTGACGAGCCAATCAGCGCGCGCGTTTAACACTATCCACTGTTTTAGTATATACTAATTCGACATATTACATAAATAGGAATTCTCTCTGCTGGCGTTTGTGAACTTAAATTAAACATAAACACAATATAGCACTGCTAAACAGTTTTACTAATTAACCATTCTGTTTCACATTTAGTATTCTTGGGAAATTAGCTGAATATGTCATCATGCCCGACTCCAGGTTCGGGGTGATCTGGGAGCGACTAGTTCTTTCTGTTCTCCTCTTCATTTGTTTCCTCTACACATTTGTTGCCTCGTTCTCAATAAGTTTACATGCTCTCGGGTACGGAGAGAACACTGGTACCAATGTTCTTTTGGTTTTTACGTACTTACTGGATATTGTCCTGATTGGAGACTTCATATTGAGATTTAACATGGCATCTGAGACTGTGACAGGTATTGTTATATAGTCGACTTCCCAACAGCACGCGTTCTCATTTCAAAATGAAGAAAAAAATTGATCGAATGTTGACGATATACACAGTCTTTCTTCTCTTTGATAAAAATGCAATCTTTAACGAGTGGCATGTAAAAGAATTATCAAATATCACGAGTAGTGTAAATCCTTAATTGCTTGATCGAGCTTTCCTACGATGTTTCAATTATTACATGACTGAAAAAATTACGAACGCGTGCTTGTAAATTGCACTAAAGAACACATTAATACTCAACGAGAAATTGGTCTCCTCTCAGCCAAAAAAGAAACTTTATTTTCGCTCGGCAGTGTTACTAACACTAAGGTTAGTTTAGCCGAGCAAGCAACTGAAATAAGTAATTCAAATTGAACACAACATTGCTCAGAATCCCGGCAAGCTAAGCTAAAGAAAGTGAAATAATTTACTCAGCCATCCATATGATACCAAACATTTCAGTTACTTGATAAAACGCTTAATTATTCGAGAGCCTTCATCGTGCCCATTCCCCTCCGGGGGCACTACCATATGAAATGGTCACGGATACCTTTCGTCCCGCTCAGTGGTATCAATGATTCTGCTCTGACGTGAGTGTTCTAAACGAAACGCTACTTTTTTAACTGTCAAAGTATCTTTTGTGTGCACTCAAAGAATTAATTATAAAAATTAATGTTTTCATTTCCGTTTTTTGAGCCAATTTCCGTACGTTGGTCTCTCGAGTCCGGTATCATCCTGAGGGCTCCTTTTCTGAACAGCGGTTGGTAATCGCAATTATCTTCGTTCAAAGCCATCGGCGAACTTAACATTAAAACTGAATTAGCGAAGTTAATTTAATCTTTCTAAGTTAGTTCTTATTGTTGTTGTTGTAGAACTGAAGGACATTAGAAAATCTTATAAATGGAGTCTGCTTTTTTGGATCGACTTGCTGGCCATCCTGCCAATTGAGATCTTGGCCGTTACACAGACAAACGTCCACCAAAGATGGCATCTTTTAGCTTTTCTTCGCCTAAATCGTCTTCTCAAAGCTGTCAGAGTAAGATAAACGTTTTTCTAGTTTATTGACAAACATTGTATCTATATAAATACGATATCTAACAAAAAGAAAACATGTACCTTTCCATTTAAACAATAGAGTGTTTCTGTCGAGGAACTAAAACAAATGTTTGCCCGAGAAGCGCTAAGAACATCAAATTTCCAAGAGGCAACTATCAGACCGACAGTTACGAGACATAAACATTCTATTGTCTTTATTGATTTGTTCACCACTAAATTTTCTTCCGCGAGCCGGTTGAAAAACAGTCAAAACCCACTTAATGCAGATCAATCAAATATTTATTCATGCGTACAGGCTGTCACAAATGTCAATAATTCGCAGCGTATATTGGTTAAAGAGTAGCGTACAACTTTCAGAAAGTCCACAGTGGCTTTTTGATCTGCCTAACCTCGTAGCCTTGAAACTGTTCATTACAAGCTAACAACACGAACTTTGGCAAAGAAGGTTTTACTAAGGACTTCGTTGCCTTGAAACTGTTCATGACAAGCTAACAACACGAACTTTGGCAAAGAAGGTTTTACTAAGGACTTCGGAAGACTACTTTTCAGACGTCATTTTAGGCAGACTGTCCATACAAATTTGAAGTACAGTTTTGAAAAGTACCCGATGAAAAGTTCTGGGCTGCGTTGGTTTGTTGAGCGCCGATATTGGACTGTTGATTGATGGAACGAATTTCATCTTGGCTCTGGTTTGGCTGCAGTGCTCTAAGAGGACTTCTTGACTGAGCGGTGACTCTGAGCGGTGAATTAGCCTGACCCGCCTTCACTGGAGCCACAAAATTGCTGTCGACTATTGCCGAGGACTGCACCTGTTACTGAATTCTTGGTCTTTCGTTGTATGACTCGATTGATGCATCACTTTTGTGGCCAATAACACTTCCTACTCTCGAATTCTCCAGACCAGTTGCTTTGAGGATGGTTACTGATGTCGCCCGAATACAGCGCGATGTGAAGTGAGTGGACAGACCAGCCTTCTTACAAATGCGGGCGAGTAAATTCTCCAAAGTGTTTTTCGCCAAAAGGACAGTGCAGCACCATACCACGTCGCTTTCATTAAATTTGCCTGTATTGTAGTTTCCTGGCTTCTGCCACAAGGCTGGGCAGTTTGGGTTTCGCTTTTCCAAATATTTCTTTATACGCCCGACTGCACATTTTTCCAGATTATCTGGCCACTCGCACATTACGAGGGTCCCCAATAGGGTTCTTCAATCCCGCCATCCCGACCCGAATTTTCCCTCAATCCCGTAATCCCGACGCTTTCTATCGGCTAATCCCGATCCCGGGCATATTTTCTTAAGTCCTTACCTCAGCAAAAACATTCCTTGAAGTTCCGTTCCAGATCATGGTTACCTCAGAGCAGACCCAGCAGACCGAAGCACTGACTAAGATGAGTTTGTAGTGAAAAAAACCAGACTTTTTGACGAGCGGTAGGGTTCTAATTTTTTTCTCGCGAAAAACAAAAGACGGAAATGAGTTAACCTCATCCCCCAAAAATCACCGAAGGACACCGGATTAACAAAACAACAGAATCATTCAGAAATTATCTTTTGGTGTGTATAAAACTTTTTACAAACGTTGTTGTTAACTTGTTATGCCAAGTATACGTTTTCGTTGAGCACTCTGAACTGTTTACGGTGTTCAGACGTTAAAATTATGAAAATGTATGAGCATTAACCGAGCATTTTAGTGGAAAAAGTGGAGCATTAAGGTGGAGCATTTTAGTGGGGAAATAAAAGCGTAATGTACAAAAGCCTAAATTGAAAACCCTTCAAGCGAGGCAAGTCGACCTCTCATGACTTTGTCGCTCGCTTGGCCGCTTCGCGGCCTAACATATTCTACCCTGAAATTCATGGGGTCGACTTGTGGCAAGTCTACGATCAGGATCTGTATAAACTTGACACTAGAAATATCACTGTCAAGAAATAACAAAGGTCACAAAGACACTATGAAAACGGCCAAGGTTCACGAAAATAGACCACAGATCACCATAGGAGTCAGAGGAGCGTGATAGAGTCGTGGAAAACGCGGATGTCGACTAGGTCATTTGTTCGGCTATTTCCAACGATAATGTGATGAGCTAAGATGATTTTCTTTGCACATTTCAGTCTCTGGAATTCCCGAATCCCGGTTTCTTTAAAGCGACATTTCCCGATTCCCGCCTGTTAAAATCGCCAATCGCCCTTTTCCTTCAAAATACCAAATCCCGGATCCCGAAAAACCTATTGGGGACCCTCAATTACGGCTTGCGAATTATCTTCGTTGTCACGGAGGCCCCTTTTATTTTTTTTTGTTGCTCGCTCTCGAAGGGCAACATATTCCAGGCCGTTCGCTGTTTTTTACGAAAACAATATCTTCCTTTACCATATTTCTCTGGTTTTCTCAGCCTCGCCTGCCAAAGCAGAGCATCAGATAGAACCAAGCAGTATGAAGAAGACTTTCGTGAGTGTCGTTTCCTAACTGTTTCGCCGTAAACAACTGCTCCACATCTTCGCGATCTAGGGCACGCTTTTGTTTTGTAGATGACAAAATCCCCGTCCTCGCCAAACTTTTTTTTTATGTGGGAATCTAAGGCCTCGTTGGATGGAACAAAAACGTTTCGTGTATGATGGAAAATGCTTTCTGTTGTGGAGCTTGAGTCAGGTACCGTTCAAGACCCGCTCGAATGGCTTTCATGGAGTTTCATGAATAGTGTTGTCCACTAACTGTACGTGCCTCCACGTAAAATTTGCGAAGGACTTTGACAGCAAGTCTTCTGGCCTGCTGGGAACTCTTCAATGCTTTCCGTTATTCCTTTCTAAATAGACCAAGCTTAAAGGTGAAAACAGTTTTATTGAATTTAACTTTTATTCACTGTCAAGCTTAAGCTTATGCTCTATTGGTGAGTATCTTTTAATTTGTCAAACGCATTGTAACTTTGAAACAAATATGTCCATTTAATAGTTTCTTACCTTCAAAAACTTTAATCGCGTACAAAGTCGAAATCGCCTCCTTTTTTTGGGAGGGGGCGGCAATAGGGTACTCCCTCAATGACAAGGATAGTTACTTCTTCTTCGCTGACCTCGGCGAAGCGAGTAGCCATACTCAAGCTGATTACAACAAAGCCCGCTTGTTTAGTACAGAAAAATTTTCACGGACGACTACTATCCGTCCGGGTATTTTCAGCGGACGGCTACTATCTATCCGGGTATTTTCCTCGGACAAGCACTTTGGCCTGATAGTGTCTCTCCGCAAAGGAACACTATCGAGCCACGTGATCAATTTAAACCAATAAGAATCGGAGAAAAGTTAGCGGTGAACTATTAATAACGAGTTTTAGTATAAATCTACGAGCGTTCTATCACGAATTCCGTTCTCTAATTGGCTACGCTTCTCGCCATCTTTTCGGTGATTGACTCTTATTCTTGAGAAAATTTAAATCAACATGTAGCGTAACAGTGAACCCATTTTATTACAATGACGCTCCTTCTTCGCGCTTTCGGAATGTCCGTGAAAAGGATTTAGATAAAGTTTTGCGAACGGTGATGAGCCGAATTGAATTCTTCTAAAGTTTGCTCGTCCTGTTTACTTTTTTCCTCATCAGCGTTTTGGCACTTACAGAAATAAATATTGTTAGATCAAATGATTTTGCAGTTTAGTTTGCAACTTTTTTCACTTCAAAACGTTATCGGTCTAGATGGGAAAATTTAGACCGCGGTCAATATTCATTTCAGCCAATCAAATTGGTGAATTTGGTAGTTCCCAGTCCTTGTGAGACAGAACCATATAATAAATAAACAATAGTCTCCATTTAACGTGAAAATATGCTAGCATATTTGTCCGCCGACATTATCTGTTCCGAGAAGCGAACAGTTTTCCGAGAACGCAGCTCGAGGAAAAACTGTGAGCTTCAAGGAACAGATAATGTCCAAGGACAAATATCCCAGCATATTTTCGCCCCAAATGGAGACTACCGTGTTTATTGTCTTTCAAATCTTTTACGCAACACGCGCAGTTTTGAAAATTAGGGTATATTCTTGGATATCCTCCAGTTTTAGCTGGGGGATATTCGGTCACGTGACGTGTTTAGCACAATCGCTCGCGAGCGAAAAGATTTGATGGATTATTAGACGCTAAGAGTGCTTACCGGAAATTTCGGTTTGAAATGGTAAGGTAATTTTCCGGAAGAAAATTGTGGAGTACCTTTAGAGGTACTTCTCTTTTCCCGTTCGGAACGGAACGGCGGAAATTTCCTTGCCATTTGCTAAACTTTCCAGTTTCAAAGATAATTTGGTTTTATCAACTGAGTTGATAATGTGAATTGGCCACCGTAAAGAGATTCGGAAGCTGACGTTTCGAGCGCTAGCCCTTCGTCGGAGCGAATTTGTATAGCTTTGCCGGCCGAGTTGTAATCAAAATGTAATACAAACGTTTGCTGCTAGCGAGAATACTTCTCAAATCCGAGCTGAGTTTGGTCTAGTAATTCACCACCAGCACTGATCGTATTAGCATAGACAAGTCAC
>CM042746.1:47375925-47388625 GCA_022496165.2 Catalaphyllia jardinei
ATGGCCTGTATATTCTTCTCTATCTCTAGTGGAAAGCTTGACATTTTCATGGTACTGCATGCGACACGAATTTGTGATAAGCTGGAAGCCATCTGACATATTCCATGCGCAAGCGATCGATCCTCCGAGTCCATCACGTGAACTCACTCGGTAACTAAACGCATCGGTTTTTTTTACTCGAAATAAACCCCCTTTTTTAAACGAATCGTAAACAAAATCTGCGTCCTACGACAAAGCGATTAAGATTGTTGAGCCTTCGAATTAACTGGTGAACTAGCTATGTATTTGTATTAATGGCATGAACACACGCACACCGGAAGCCGTAAACCGGCCGTGTATCTAAATAGCCACACCGAATACAGAATTGTTTCGTTCTTTGAGCTTTGTCTTTGAGGAACGAAATATATCTAAATTTCAGACTTAGAATAGATCAAGCATTTATAACTGTGAGAAAAGTGAATCAAACGATAAAGATTCGACTCTAGAGCTACCGACGGAGTTCGTCGTGCCGAAAGAAGAATGCGATTGTCATTCAACCGAAAACGCAAACTAAAAAGTCGAGAACTCCCAGCGTACGTAAAATGGACATTTTATTCAAAATATTAAACAGTGAAGTGGAAATGCATTTCTTTAACCGATGCTATATTGAACCTCTTTCCAATATTCTAACGAAGGATTTGCCATGATTTAGTGGTACGAAATATGCAAATGTGTATAGCTTGTGTTCGCGGAATAGTAAAATTACACAGAAACAATTACTACGGTCGGGCGACAGTAATGAAGCGAAAATTTACCTCGCCTTTGGATATTGTTTACCGACATCTCTGCTTATTTCTCATGTTAAAACTGTTTTCAATCATTAATCTGGCGAAGTAGGCAGAAGTGGACAACGACTGCATTGCATTAATTTTCACTTGTATTGCGGGGTTATTAGTGTGTGAATCTAAAAATGTTCTGACACTCCGAAATCTGAACGTTCCTGGCAACTTACCGACTCGTCGTGTCCATTGGCATCTTTGTAACTCTTTAAGAGCTGTAAGTTAACTCTACTGCCATTACTTGTACCGTTATAACTCAAACGGACCGATAAATTGTCGATCCTGATCCTGGCAAAAAGTACAACGCGGCAATCTCCGCTGGCGACCCGCACTTCAAAATGGAAAAAAGAAATATACATCGCAGTCGTTCAAATCGTAGCTAGACTCCAAATTGTAATGCTAGTAGTCTGCTGGGTCACTAGGACGAGCGTTTAGTCATCGCGAACGCAAATGGCGTTGGCCGTGCAGAGAAGAAGGCGAGACAGGGTGGTATGGCCGAGTGAGGAAGAAGGCGAGCCGAGAAATAACCGTCTGCAGACTCTTTTTAATGTTTTCAAACCCTCCGTCAGCCCAGCAACGGAGTGCCTGATTGGGCAACATGTGCCCCATGACAGATAGTTGACAGAAGGGTAAATAAGGCGTCATAAGTTTTGCGCAAAGCATGACAAAGACGAACGAAGCAAGTCATGCAATGACGCGGATCTTCTCGATCATCAAGACGCAGTCGTCTTGGAGAAGCTTAAACTGTCGAAAGTGAGTTCTTTAAAGGCTGAACAGAAACAAGCTGTTATCGGTGTCCTTAATGCAGACGCTTGTCTCTCTGGTTCTGCAATAGGAGTCTTGGCGGACTTTTGTTTTTGACATTTTTTTCCGGACGTTGAAGATTTCGATTTACGCTTCCAGAGTGGTTGAGTCTCGCAGTCATCGGAAGAAGCTGCTTCAACATCGGCTACGATGGGGTTTAAATTAGCCTTTAAGAAACGGGCTAGCTCAAAGGCGTTCCAAAATTTTAACGCACACTTCGCGCAGACTCTTAAGGAATAACTTGGAATTGGAAACGGGATAACGGGGAAAGTCAGTCCAATGTGTTGAATTCTGTCGCCTTTTTGTCCTTTAAATGATCACCTACAAAGTCAACAACAGCAGTCCCCAGAGCATGACGCGTCTTCGGCTTAACTACGGAAGCAAGCTTCTTAGGCTCTGCTTTCGAAATTCGCCCGATATAAAAGCATTTGGTATTTCATAAACATAACGCAAAAGTTTTGAGCAACGGTTCATGATACTCCCACAAGAATTTCTTGGCTTTTTCCACTGGATGGTTTTCTATTTTGTTTTGTTGCGTGAGAGTGAAAACGATCTATTAGTTAATTAGATTATTTTGACCAGTTTGAATGTCCTTAAAAACATGAGAAGAGTCTGCAGTCTGTTTTTCTTCTCGTGCGTAATGCGTCTCGTCCCATTCTCCATTAGGCTAAACACTCTCTTTCCCTACTGAAATTCGAGAGAAAAATAGACTGCCAGCACTCTTATGCTAGATGATACAGTTCTTTCACGTTTTAGGTTTCGATACAATATAAATCACAAATAACCCAAAATGTTTTGAAAGCACTCCAAGCTTAGTCAAAAGTCTCTTGAGTGTTTCAGCTCGGTTCTTGAAGTGACGTCACTAGTAGCCCGACCCAGCTCCCACTTTGCGCGGTCGTGAACATAGAGATTACGTGTTCAAACGCCTATAGGAAGGCAAGGATTTTATCAATCGAGATAATTTTTTCACTGATGAAATCAGGGAAACTAGTTGGTTTATTTAAAAGTAAAACGTTTTTTGGGTTAGTTGGACTTTAACTTGAACAAAAGCACGGTAGAGACACGACTACTTGAACACAATTATGAATTAAGTTCAGCAGGCAGTTAAGTTCAAAAAGCTCTGAGGCGCTACACGACTCTGGCACGGCAGCGATTCAAACGTCGTGCTCTTGCCGCGCCAAACAAAATTCGTAAATTATATCATTGTATTTTGACGGAATTGTGTTCCAGGTAGAAGTTACGAGGAGAATTGCTGCGTGGTTTCAGTAAATTCTGAATCTGGCACGACTTTAGAATGACTTCTAAATCGGAGTCTTGTTTCTGCTTCCGTTTGCTACCGTCGAATCTAAATGCAATTGACCTCGCTACGGCATTTTGAACTGGGCCTGAAGATCATCTCGCGCCTACAGTAATACAACTGTAATCTTTGTTCTAGCCGTTGTATTTATTAATTTCCCTTGATGTTCTCCGCTCAGAGGAAGGATCAATTTTTCATGGATCTGTCCTGTTGATCATTTATTTCGTCATAACATTGCAAAGTAGCTGTGGATCCACGAGGCGACAGCCGAGTTAATCCCCAGACTACTTTGACAATGTTATGACGAAGCTAATCGTCAATAACCGGCTAGTGCCATAAAAAAAACTTAAGTAAATTTGTTTTTTCTTTTTCAATTAATGATCGCACAGATTGTAAATGAATGTGTTTGCCAATAATGTGTCTTGACAATGTAAAGAAGTCAACGAGAACGGGAGAATTTCTGTAGTTATTGTAAAATCGGAAATGATGGAGAACAAAAGAAAAACAGATTGTAAATGCCGCCATTAAAAATTCACCATGTTTTAAAGTATCTACTACTTATTCTTCCTTGTTTTATTTCAGGTACGTTAAGTTTCACCTCGCGTTTTACAATGAAAACAATGTCCTTGTCACTCACCCACTCTTCACGGCACGAAATTATCTCAGGTAATTACACAAGGAGCCCTCACATCCGTTTACAATATGAATAAAAGATCAACCTACCTTTATCGCACATGTTTTGTGTTTTGTGGCGGCCATTTTGAATTTTTAATACGCGCGTGCGGAACGCGCGGTCTACTAGTGCAAGGGCTGGCAATAAGATTTTAGAAGTATGGGACTCGCAAATTCTCGATTTCGGTTCCAGACCCCGCACTAACAGACGCCACGCGCCAAATGAAAGCCACAAAACACAACACACGCGCGATAAATGTAGGTTGATTTTTTGTTCATATTCTAGACGGATGTGGGGACTCCCTGTGTAATTTTGCGTTGATTTTTGTATGTTTGTTTGTTTGTATTTTTGTACGCTTCTTTGTTTGTTTGGTTGTTTTTTTTTGTTTGTTTTAGCTTTGGGCCGCCATGGTTTTCGGCAGTATTTAATGTAATATGTAAAATGCTCTGTCATTATTTTCTTCAATTAAATGAAGTTTAAATTGGCCGTTGCCACTGTGAGGCTGAATAGATCGAAAATTTTCAAGATTGGCAAACTCTTTCCTTTCTATTTTTAAAAAGTGGACAACAACTTTAAGTTTGAAACAAGACATGTTTCGATCGTGCAACGATCATCTTCAGTTGTGAATTCGTTTGCAAGCTCGGTTGAATTAATACCAGCAATGGCGTATAAGTTAAGAGGTGATACAATTCAAAATTCGAAAAAAGTAACGTACAATTTTAAGAAGCGCGAGACATTGCATAAAACTTGCGAGAGCACTACACTTAATGCAAGGAAGAAAATTGTAAAACATAGAAATAATTACAATGATTAAAACAAAAACTGTTATGAAGTCAGCATGTTTCAGACGCTTGTTTAAAGTAGGACTCTCCCATTTGATGTGCATTGCTTCCTTCAGCATCAAATGTTGTTTTTTTGGGTGCACAATCCACGATGGAAAAGCGGTTCTTATTGGCTAAACCCCGACATGCCTGGGATTGCTGCAAATGCTGATAATTATGTGAGTTCCTATCCCTGCTCAGATGCTCACGAACGCGTGTCGAGAGATGTCAGCTAGTCTCGCCGATGTAATAGGCATTACATCCTGCACAAGAAAATTGTAGACAACGCGCGAACGGAGGTCTAGAGGAACAGGATCCTTAACACTAAACACACTACCAACCCTAAAAGAAGAAAAAGCTACCTTAATTTCGATGTTAGTACAATAGTGCTGTACGAGTTTGCGTAGCCTTTTCTGTGTTTCTCTAGCGAAGGAGCCTACATAGGGTAATTTAAAATAATAGGCTAGCCAAGAATTGTTGATCTTGTAAACCTTGTCCACCAGTGTTCTTACAAGACCCATTTTGTAGGAAAATGAAGTGAAACTAAAATAGTTGATTAGGAGCCCCGTGAAAGTTTTCTTACGGAAAGCAGATAAGAGGGTTGTTATTGACCAGTAAATCCAAGAAAGCTAACTTATTGTCTACTTCCTTTTCCATAGCAAACCGTATGTTAGGGTGTAGGGAATTGATGTAATTGTAAAAGGAAACAGCATCCTGTTCCCTCTCGAATTCATATAAAATGTCATCGAAATATCGTCGATAGAACAAAATCTTGGAGCCCTTATAGTTCTCAATCCAATCCTTCTCGTTATGCCCCATGAAAAGGTTGGCTGCGACGGGGGCAAGGGGCGAGCCCATAGACACACCACTTTTTTATATTATATTATTAAATTATACAGATTAGTTTGATTATTTATTTTCAAAATTGTAAAGCGCCATAGAGCTTTTAGGATATGGCGCTCTAAAAATCTATATATTATATTATTATATACCACTTGATCATACCTTTCTGAATGTCTCTTCGTCACCTCATGGCTTAAGATGTGTCAAGCTATTATTGCAAAATATGGCAAAATATTAAAAAACCCCAAAAAAACAAACAGACAGCGCCAATGAAGTTAACGTTATTGCTGTGATAGCTTTCATTGATGGTTACACAGTGCACGCACTCGTGAAATGAACACTTGATACAACAACGTCTTTTCTTTGTAGGACGAATTTCCCTCTGGACCTCCTCTGTTCGTTTCCTACAGACATCATTGTATTAGCCATTTCCCCTGACAGCCTCGGTAAGCTCAATATTTTTTCCTCTAGAAGTCTCGATTTCTTCACTTATATATAACCTATTTACAGCAGTGAAGGCAATGTTTCGTTAATGTTAATCATCAACATATTTCTTTCTTGTTGTAGGCGTACTCCGCATTCTATCGTTGGCTCGCCTTAACAGATGTTTATATATTTACAAAACTGTAAGTTTAACAACCGTCAAAGTAACAAAGTAAATTTGGCGGAGGTACATATACTGTAGCGATATTTCTATAGCGCAGATTTTCTATTCTTTAATCATCGGAGTAGTAAGATAGATAGCAATTGCAACAACAGGAACGCGAGCCTGATATTCAGTTTTATTATCACCCAACTAGTGGACTAATGCAAATGCTGGGTTTTGATTGGCTTCGCTACTAGGGGACTAATAGTCATAGTCACCGAGTAGCGAAATTCGTCGGTTTTTCTTCCGCTTTTTTCCCGAAATAAATATTTCTTCAACTTGCATTTGCTAACTGTATTATCGACATTTCTTTCCGACTAGTTAGGTGATACTAAAACAATTGGGCTATTGGGGGGGGGGGGGGGGCCAACAGGCGTTATGAGTTGTGAGCTGTGTTCTTTATCGAGCAGTCTGGGTTCGAGTCCTGGTCTGGGTAATTGTGTTGTGTTCTTTTGCAAAGTACTTCCCTCCTCCCCCAGTACTGTTCTCCACCCAGGTGTATTGATGGATATTTGCAAACTTAGTACCAGGTGTAACCTTGCGGGATAAGTCTGGATCCCAACCAGGGGGGAGTAAAAGTACTCCTACTCATGTGATGCCATAGTAATGAGGATAAGATCCGTCTGCATAGTCCACTTGGCCGGACGCGAACTTTAACCTATACCGTATAACCTGCCGCAAAAAAAAAAAAAAAAAAAAAAAAAAAAAAAACAAAAGAACATACTGTTACAATTTTAATCTCTTTCAGTGTGTTATCCAGCCATTTGGCTTTTTTCATCAAGTTTATTTCCTTGTGTCTTTTTCAGCAACAGTTCTTTCGATTCATGACAGAATCAATGGGAAAATATACAAACCTGTTAGGGTAGGTAAAAATAAGATTGTTGAATTTTGAGTCGATTCCACTAGCTTTCTTGAAGTTGTAACTCAAACAATACGTGCAATGAATGAAATGAAATGAAAAACAACAGCAGCAACATAAGTTAATAATAAAAACAAAAGAAGCGAGCGTGGTCAGTAATTTGACTTTATTGTGAGCTCTTTGGTTTTTTTTTATATTTTTGACATTGCATTCCGCAAAACTCTCTTTACGATATTCTGACAATATTTGTATCTTTGTATTTCATATTCTAAAGGCAGGTTAAGTTCGGTCTGTTCATGGCAGCCTTTACCCATTGTATAGCATGTGGTTGGTTTCTACTCGCTTGTGAAGGACTTAAAAATGGTCATCACATCTGCTCAAAGGATTCTTGGGTCAAGTTAGAAGATCGTGGCCTTGGTAATTTGAACTTGCAATGAAACGTAGCTGAGCATCTACAACCGTGGACAAGTTGTGTTGGAAAATGGCAAAAACATGAACTCATAACCGTAATACCTATTGAATAAGTGCCAACACCCCCATTCCCCCTTTCAATGTTGGAAAATGGTCAAATGCAAACTCGCCTTAGATCAAAGTGTTTTGTCAACATTGCACAGGGGTACGGAGGGGAAAAATGCATATAAAATGAAATTTCCAACCCTTTTGACCTAGGTTGTAGGTTTTCTGTATTCCTTTCTTTTGTTTTTTTAGTTTCTTTATTTTTTTCTGTTTTTACTAATGTCCGTCTGTTCTCCTTTTTCTGTTGTCTGCCGGTCGTTCAGCCAACACACCTACATAAGCTACATTTAAACACGATATAAAATTCATACAAAATATGCTCTTCCATCGAGCTGTGTCTTGAACCTAGCTATAAAAGTTACAATTTACAAGTTATCTACCACAAGATCTATTTCTACTAATACAGCTTATACTATAGGATTGATTTCCGCCACTTTCTCGTGCCTGGTCTAACCTCCCCGAGTAGAACGCTGGGGCTGGGGCTGGGGCTGCTAATGCTAATGTTAATAGTAATACTATTACTAAAAAAAACTACTACTACTTATATTTATAATAAGAAATGAAATCCCGAGTATAATAAATTACCGAGGTTTGCGTAATCAAAATTACCAAAATCAAGATGACGGAGAAACTGTCTGTACTTGGATCTGATTTTAATCGTTGTAACTTTCCGTCGTTTTGTTTAAAGCCACTTCAAGTGAAATATTTTGAATATTTACTGAAAGGCGAAAATATTGTTTTAGTTCTAGCCGCTGGCTTTGGCAAATCTCTGCTGTTTCAGCTTCTACCGGATTTCTTGCCTGTCAAGGCGACAGTGATATTGTGTAAAATAGGGTTGACTAGCCGACTCGATTTCTACGGTTCATGACATTTATACATGCCGATTTCTGTTCGGTCACTTGACCTATTTGTCGCTTTACTTATGAAGGGTACTTCATGTTGTGTTGAGCCGTTGAACCGTGCTATGGTCAAATTTTTTGAGGTCGTCGTAGGTCTGCATGATTTCCGCTGTTATCTCCATGTCGCTTCGTCGAGTTTGACACCTGTAATTTTCCACGTGTAAATGCATTGTTTAGGCTTATTTCTATTGCAGGATATGTTTTATAAGTCTCTCAAGTATTTGTTTTTTTGAGGAACAAAATAAAACGTTTACTATGAACATTTTGGGTCCGGCTGTAATTAGAACTAATTGCAAGTACAGTACGCGTATATTCACGGATATCCGGCATATTTGCCCTCGTGCGGTTTTCTTCGAAGACGCCGTAGATTTATTTCGAGAAAGCTATACGCTTATCTATAGAAATTTTTATACCTCTTCAGCTATCTGGTCGAACTTATGTTTCTGGGGCTTGACGTGTAGCCTCCTTCGGTCCTTCTGGTACCACAGGATTCAAATGTAGCTGTTTACGTGCTAGTCTGTTTACTGTTTTGCGTGTTGTATATGCCATTGTCCGGCTAATTCAAAACATTTGCCATAGCACGGTCAAACGGCTCAACTCTACTCAGAATTCCTTAGAACACAGCATGAAGTGCCCTTTCTAAACACGAGCGAGGCGACAAAAAGGTCGAGTGACCGAACAAAAAACGGCAAAAGTACAAACGTCAAGAAAAGTAGAAGTCGTATAGGCAGTCAACGCCACTTTACACTAATATTAGCTTGAGCTGGAGACTCTTTCCGGAGCTCAGAAGGCGGTTTACACGATGGCGACAGTTCGATCAAAACACAACTCGTCACTGAATACTTTTGTTTCAGTTGCGTTGCATAATTTGACTTCTTTGCCTGAATTCACTCGCCTCAGACACAAGTTCCTCGCACTTCCTGCATAGCAGCGTCGAAAGGGAATCACTCTCAGCAATAAAAATTATACAAATTCCACACACATTTCGAATCTTCGAGGCAAGATTTTTGTCACTGCAAGCTTTTCCAGCTCTACCGAATACCCGAAGCAAGCGGCGGCTCTCGAATACATCGCCGCAAAATTTCGCGGATGAACTTTAGCACCAGTAAATTACTGAATTTGGTGCTCTTCTCAGCCACAATGGCGAGTCCCAGTTAAGTTGGAGATTTACACGCGAACCTTCCCCAAAATATTTAGCTCTAAGAAAATTTTATCAATCAATCAAAATGCAGAATTAACCACAGGAATTCATACATTAGTGTTTTTATGAATATTTAAGTAGACACGTGACAAGCCGATGCCCCGGTCTTTTCCCGCCCCGCACTCAAGATAGGGAAAAGGCCCTGGGAACGAGGTTGGCTGTCTGGCTATCTGTCTGCCTGTTTGCTTGTTTGCCTGTCTGTTTTTCTGTGTCCCTCTGTTTATATGCCAAACTGGCTTATCCTATCTAAAGCGAAAGTGAAAGGCAACTCGACGATAGTCCTGAGAAGTCTCGTTTTTGGTTAAGATTGATTTGGCTTTGAATTGTTACATTCCTAAAGAAGTCAATTCTACAGAATTAATTGTCGTTCTTTATCGACAGGAAATGCGGCATTTGACTATAAGTACATTACTAGTATTTACTGGGCAGCGGCTACCTCAGCCTCGGTTGGATACGGGGATGTTTATGCACATACGACGATCGAGGTAAGTACCACAGTCATCCCATCCCTCTACATTAGCCACTTAGAAAATGAAAGACAATCTACACACTAGCTTTAGTCGTTACGGATAACTCAGCTTGATACATGCCCTAAGAAAAATTAATGAAAAACACGCGTCATTTAACAGACGTACGAAATGTCAGTTGAAACGTCACTATCGGGTAGTTATAAACTGTTCAAAATAGACTCTTTATCCGGCGAATAGAGACATATGTTATATTAATCGAAATAGGTTACTTTGTTAAACCTATCTGCCCACAATTAAGAAAGAATTTTACAAGTACAAACACAAAATAGTAATCACTCAAAAAGAATTTGTTTTTTTCTCACTGGGTACCTTTTTGGCTAGCTATCGAGCAAGTTGATTGAATGGCTAACTGACTGATTAAAGGTTGGGTGGGTTAATTGACTGTTGATTGACTGCTTTTTTGCTTCCTTGATTAATTGATTGACTGATTGCTGACAACTGATTGCATTCTTGCTTCCTCGGTTAACTGATTGATTGATTGATTGATTGATTGATTGACAGATGACATTCTCATTGATTTGTATGATCATTGGTATCGTTTTCTACGGTTTCATCATTGCCAGTGTTGCTGCCGGTCTGGCCAACGCTGACGCTCAGCGGGCTCGTTATCAAGAAAGACTTAACGCTATAAAATCTTTCCTGAAGGTAAAAGGCGATCAAAATTTAGCTAGACTTATCTTGTATTACGTCTTGTAGTGTAACTTGCAACTAAATACACAGTCAGAATAATTTACCAAAATGTGTGCAGTAGGGAGCTCACTCTATATTATCTTGACATAATGTAGCGAGAAATTGATCAGAACAGTTCAATGGGGTCTTCCGAACAACAAGAGGTGACCAGAGATGATATATTTCTTTGTTTTAGACGCAATTTCGTTTACATTTTCGTTTAACTAGTGCGTTATAACAGAGCTTTACTTTTGTTATTTTTAGGAACAAGAAGTATCTGACAAACTCACATCCCGTATTGTGAGGTATGTCTGTAAAACCTATTGTAAAGTTTGACCATAAGTTTGTTAGAGGAGCCTGAGCGAGTAAACTGGGAATTTAGCATTAGCCCATTTTTCACTGGACTGGGAATTACAAGCAAAACTGGGGGAATTAGATTGGGATTTGTGCTGGGAAAGTGTATTTGGAAAATGGAATCATGTCACACCCTTCAGAACCCTCTTGTTTATGCTTATAATAATAATAATAATAATAATAATAATAATAACAATAATAATAATATTAAAGCCTTTATTTAAAGAAGGTAGCACTTAATAGCCAAAGGCTAATAAACTTGTGGCCCTCATAAAATACACAACAATTTACAATCTAATAGATATTGTAAGCTAAAACATAAATACATTTGTTAAAGCTTAGCATTAGCAACTGTCCCGAAGGATTCCTGTACTCAACTGCTGATGTTTGGAGAGGCGCGCTATGAAAGCAAAGCGTATATTTCTCGAACTCGGCTTGCTCAGTCCACCAGAGACCTCCTTACCATTAGACTCACACAATGACAACAATTAGCTGTTTGACGGTGAGCTCGGCTTGGGAATTTCTATCGAAGTCGATAGAACCTTATTGGGAGTTTTAGCATAACACTTCTGAATCTCTTTACGGTGGCTAATTCACATTATCAACTCAGTTGATAAAACCAAATTATACTGTGCATGATAGCCGACTGGCAGAGCTAATCAATCTGATCGATCGGCGTGAAGCTTTCAAAGGTTGAATAGCTATTTGTTGCGTCTATCAGGATATTAGTATCACCCAACTAGTGGACTAATGTAAATCCTGCATTTTGATTGGCTACGCCACTAGGGGTCTTATAGTAATAGTCATCGAGTAGCGAAATTCGCCGGTTTTTCTTTCGTTTTTTCCCCAAAATAAATACTTCTTAAACTTGAATTTTCTAACTTTGTTATTGCTTTTTCTGTCCGACTAATCGGGTGATACTAAAACAATTAGACCCTTCGCCCTTAGGGGCTACAGGTCTAATTGTCGAATAGCACCATTCCCGTGTACTCAATCAGATTGTCCGTTTACCAGTCATCCAGTCAACGTTGCTTATGCTACTTAACAAGGATATCGTTTTGAGGTTTTGTCCCTTAAAATGTCAATTCTTCTATTTTATTTTTTCCATTTTCAGTTATTATGATTATCTTTGGCTGCGGAACAAAGGAATCGATGCTAGTTCGCTGTTTGAAGGTCTTCCGTTATCTCTGCAAGCCGACATTACGCTCAGCCTGTACAAAGACTTGATTGAAAGGGTAATAAGTGCTCTTTATTTAATTTTCTTTTTAGTTTCTTTTCCAAACTCTTTTGGGTCATATCATTTGTAACAACGCGAGTCTTGGATGAAATGGATATCATCTCAATTGTAATCGCGATGAGCAATTTCAAGTTTTAGCCCGAAGTGAATTTTCAGGGCTTCAGCGGGGTTCGAACTCATGGCCTTGGCGTTAGCGCTACAGTGCTGTACCAACTGAGCTATGAAGACCCATATGTTAGGGGCAGACCAATTTATTGAGCTCATTTTAACCCATGACTGGGATGAGAAGTGAAATGAACTTGATTTTAAACAGCATTTGCAAGTTTTAGCCCGAAAAAAAAAAAAAAAATCCAGGGCTTTGCTGTACTACCCCCCCCCCCCCCGCTACCGCTACCGCTACCGCTACCGCTTCCGCCTCCTCTACCACCACTACTACTACTACTACTACTACTACTACTATGACTACTACTACTACTACTGCTGCTACTGCTACTACTGCTACTACTACTACTACTACTACTACTACTTCTACT
>CM042746.1:47389169-47404169 GCA_022496165.2 Catalaphyllia jardinei
GGATTTAAAACGTCACCACCGTGTTTGCATACTCTCATCTGGACACGCCTATCCATCAATGAGGGCGTTTGTAGTATCTCAATTATTTTAGAAAGACAAACTTGACTTGCTGATGACCAGGTAAAAGCATGTACTGAAAGAGGCGCGGGCCCGTGCCAATAAATTTGTAGCTGGGGAGGAGCAAAAGTCGCCATTAATGCTGTTTGAACCGTTTGTTCAAGGGGTGGGGGTGTACCACCGGAATAAGCTGAAAACCTGGACATTTTGAGCTATGTTTTGACTTGTATAGTATAACTTGCAAATGAATATATGAAATATCGTATATTTGAACTGTGGAGAAAGATGTGATTGATCATCGCAGTTCTTTACACAATTGTAAATGTATGTATACCTAACTGCCCACTCCCCTTCAGGGCTTAAGCAAATAGTGATAAACAAACATAACTAGGTTAAGAATCCCAACTGGCGGGAGGCAGACCAGTTGGTTAGACGAGAAGTTCAACTCGGGGCAACCGAGAACAATTTCAGCTAGCGGTCAGAACGGGATTTGAACTCTCGACCTACGGATTTCAAATCCGGCACTCTAACCACTCGGCCACGCTGCCTCAATAGTTGTGAAATTAAAGCCTGAAAACAATTCAGACCTGAACGGGATTCGAAACCATGACCTCTACCAACTGAGCTACATTCTTCACAATGTGCGGGTATATTACGAACTCGCAATATGATCAGCTCCCAGTTGGCTTGATAACTTAGTTTGTAGAGCACTCCACTAGTATCAAAGACGTCATGGGTTCGAATCCAGGCTTTAATTTCACAACCGTCGAAGTTGTGTATATAACTGCTGTGATTTATCATATAATCTTCACAGTATGAATTTCCGGTGAGAGAATTAAAAGCGAGCAGAAAAGACGCACGGCAACATGGAATCTATTTCCTTAACTACTACAGCAAAAGCTTTTCTTATTTCAAAATCTTTCAATATAACTCAAAAGCGGGCCTTTACCCTCTTTGCCGAACACGAAAAAATGCCATTTGACGGAATCTTTTTTCGATACAAAAGGAAGGAATCTCCTCATTGCTTGCCAAACGTGGCAAAGAATTCTCCAGAAAAATCACGCCACCATCAAACTTGACTCGAAAGTCGCTTCTCAGTCAGTTTCTCGTGGAATGAAAACTTAAAGCGAAAGCAGAATTGAAGTGCGAAATCTACCAATCGTAAATAAAATACCGCTCGGAAACTTGCGGCTGCAATCTACACTGGAGGCTATTCGATTATACGGTTTGCAATGAAACGAATGTCAGTGACGGTAGAATTTTGTGTCCTCTGTGGTTAGTGATATGATTCTCAAAGCAGTTTGAGATAGCGTCGGGGACACCTTTTCGCTGCGATACATTAGGCCGTGAGCTGCAGTGAGCTATATTTTGCTCGCTGCTGTGCCCTGAAACGGAATAGAACATTCGCATCGGAAAACAAGGTTATGTGTTTATTTTAACTGATTTAAACAGAGTGATCATGATGTTCTGATGTGCCATTCCTAACACCAGTCAGTGTGTCAACAGTTATTTTGATACTGAGAAAAGTTAAATGTTTTGAATAAATTAATCTCATACATTTTGTGATTGGATTTGCTATATTCTAGACAAAGTAATTGTTCTCGGCTTACCAACACCAATTTTGTGCTTGATTTAGTCTAGCTCGACTGCCGACTGAGACTGTTCGAATATTTTTCCTGTGTTATTTTCCAAAAAAAGAAACGGCTTTACCATTCTTCTTCTTGCCTCTCGTACCTGTTTACCTCAACAAGACATTTTTGTGCCTTATCTTTTGTTCAGTCACGTAAAATATTACCTAAATTCTCAAATACTCTCCGCCATTTTAAAACACAGAGGGGAAAACTTTGTAATGAGGTTGATGCAATTATTGTAAATGGCAAAAAATAAAATTACAAATCCAACATTAAAAATCCATTGTTAAACGCTAGCTGTTAGGTAATATGCTTCTGTTAACGAAAATAGTGTAGGGAACCTAGTCAGCCTCCGCCATTTTCAATGACATCGAAATTATTGAGATAGGATGGTGAAGCGAATTCTTATTGTTTTACTGTAAGCTGTGTTCCTGAGGGTATGTTTAATTATCTTGATTGTTTCAGGCTCCGAATAAAATATAATAGTGAAATTCTCGCATGTAAACAAAAACAAAGGTGTGGCTGACTAGGGCCCTTTAAGAAAACACACGGTTCGGATACAAAAATCTATTATTATTTTTAAATGTCCGTCAATTTTCTAAAATTTTAAATTGTTTTAAATATCTCGGAAACCTCTAAATATTCCACAAAATAACCGGTATTTCTGGAAAGGTCTACTTTTACAAGTATAAGCATAAGAAATAAACAACTTATTATTGCAACTCAATATTTTGTACGTGCAGATGTATTTTATCCACCGTGGCACTGTGGAAGTTGTTTCTGATGACGATGAACCCATTATATTTGACACCATGGGTGAAGGAAGATTCTTTGGAGAGGTCAGCCCCAGACCCGCATCTATCAGGTTAGAACCAATAGATCTTAAACTTGAGGTCAATAATTGAAAGATACCTTTTAAAATACACCAAGTTATAACAAGCGAAAGATCTAATTGTAGTAGCTGTATGAAATAACGTTAGGTTTCCCAAGATATTAACTGATCTTGTAAAGGAAAACATTCATTTCTCTTGAAGAAGATGGGGACAGAACAAGAGAAAGTGTAACTTTTGACGATTGAAGGACGAATTAGTCAATTATAGTTATTCTGATGTCATGATGGAAAGGCTGGCGGGATGTTATGGGACTAGTATATACCACACAAGTGAATAGTACTTTTCGCGCGAGCTGATTGGCTATCTCGGAGGTGATTAGCCAAGTACTATTCACCTCCACTTCGGTGAATAATTGTTAACTATTTGGGCTTTTGATGGGAGATTTAAGGTGGCAGAACACAGTTGCGCGCGATTTTGCTGAGGAAATTCTGCGCGCGCACAGCGATTTCAAAACACAAACATGCTGCCGTCAATAGAACGATCATTTTAGTTACTCAACAGCCGCGCTATCTGTGTTATTTTTTCTCTATAACTGAACGCAGTGTATTGATAGCTGTAGTCTTTTATTAAAAAGATATGTTAACGTTGCCGGAAAACAATCTACCGACTGGATTTTTTTAAAATAAGCATAAACCATTTTTAAGCCTTGTTTTTAACCGGCCTCGTTGCCATGGCAACAACACACACCCTAGCCAAAATGCGAGAATAAATATTTCTGTGGTTAACTTTGAGTCTTGCAAAAAACGGGCGCCAAAGCATAAATAGTTTAAAAGTAATGGTGAATTAGGCACAGGCATTTGAGAACTGTGTTCGGCCACCTAAGTCATTCTAGGTCCTTTTTATTTTACAACACACACCCAAGCCAAAATGCGAGAATAATTACTTCTGCGGTTAACCTTGACTCTTGGAAAAAACGGGCCTCAAAGCATAAATAGTTTAAAAGTAATGGTGAATTAGGCATTGGCACTTGAAAACTGTGTTCGGCCACCTTAAGTTATTCTTGGTCCTTTTTATTCAAACAAGCTGTTAAATGGTTAAACTTTCTTCAATGTTTGAGGCAATTTACAATTGCTTCGTTGGCACAGTTTACGCCTTTTTGAGTTTCCGGAAAATAACATCCTGCATGGGAACTGAATCATCAGTTCAGTGAACTGCGTCTCAAAGAAGTGACTAAAATATGCGACGAGTAGTGTTTTCTCAAGCTAAGCTTAGCATTTGTTGTTGCATGTAAAACTGGCTGCTTGAAAAAGAGACCACAAATTCAAGCAAATAAACTGTGCGAGGCCAGGGGCTTGTTTTTCGAAGCTCCCGGCAGTTACCGAGCCCGTTAATTGAGCTGTTCTGTTTTCCATTCCAGACGGGAATTTCAAAAGTTTTGAAAACTATATACAGTAAAGTTATCAGCTAAAGAAACAAAATAGACTTCATTAGAGGTCAAAACACACCCTACTTTCTTGAGACTTTGATTTAAAAATACGATTTCGGGCACAGTTAAATACCGGGAATTTTGAGAAACGGGCTCCAGATACGAAAAAACACTGAAAACCCACCCATTGTATGTGGCTAAAAATATGTGGAAATGTATTTCTCATCTAATGCAGCAGCACGAGAGGGTACCAAATATTCATACAAGCTGCTAAAACTTTTTACTTTTTCCTTGATCCGTAACACTTCTTATGACTCCTATTTTTCCAGGGCACAAACAAATTGTGATGTCTTTGTGTTAGCCAAAAATGACCTGGACGAAGTACTCACCCACTATCCACAAATCCGCAAGAAACTCCTTGAAACAGCTGAGGAGAGACAAAGAATGGTGGCTGAACGCGCCAAGGAGAAAGAAGAGGATAAGAAACTAGAAGAGGTAAAGAAACCCAAGGAATTTTAAATGATAACTGATAAATTCTCGCGCATTTATCGTCTAATTTTCATTGTGAATAAGCAGACACGGACACATGAATTTATACAGAACTCCTGGTGACTAATAAAACTAGTTGGACTGTCAAACGTGAAAACTTCAGTCCCAGAATCTGAAATACTCGGAAGATTAAATTCAATTAAGTAACTAGCTTACAATCCCCGCAAATACTTTTGTGACGACGGAACCCCTCAAAAAGTTTATACAGTTCGTTCAAACTGTCTCTGGTTCTCACTCGCAAGCCTGATCTTGCCCAATTCCATATGAAAGGGTTTTTGCGATGGCCGCCATGATATATATGAAGTAAATTTCAACTGGTTTCAGGGGCACTCACAATACTTAACAACAGATCAACCGACTGTATTATGCACCTGAGATAACACAGCACCCTCTCTTTCGAACAATTTGTTCACAAAGGGAAGTCCTAGAGACCACTATCGTGGGTTTGTGTCGAGTGCGTGGAATGAGAGCAACAAGAGAGCTAAACTGAAAACATGTAAGCATTTGTACACAAATGGTCACAAGTAATTTTCCGATGTGAGGTTTATCTCGAACGTTACGTTGAGCTCGATTTATCCTGCAATATAAGATTCCACTAGGCACAAAAGTCAAGCTCTAGAAGCAGTGCTATATATCATTTGATATGACTAACGTAGTAGTTGATCCCAAGTGCGCAATGACGTCATGCTTTGCGCCCAAGCCTTCAACATAGTTTCCAAAATGGCGCACGTTCAAATTGTTCTGTACCGAGCTTTTCCTTATTGCGCACGCAAATTTACATGCTACGACATGCATCGAGCACGCGTGCTAAGCAATAAAATGTACTCAAATGATGACCATTGCTATAACTTTGCTTGGATTTAACGATCTTGGACGTTCGGTGACCCCTACTTTTCTTTTCAGAAACATACTTTATTTACAATTATCTCGACATTGTCCAAAAATGAACAAAAAATCAATGTGGGAAAGTCCGCGAGACATCCTGCCACCATGCGGCTGCAAGGCGCTTGAAATTGTGGTCGCTAAATGCACACTTGTTCTTTGAGGAACCTCGCCAGTTGACTAAACTCACTTAACTAGGTCAATTTAAACCGTATTTGGCAGAGCACATTTCCCTTCAAAGCTCTAATTGCAATATTTTGGGAATTCCAGCCACTGTGGCCTTCTTCACTAACGAAGCTCGATTTACTCAGATTAAGGTGTTCTTCCGGGTGACCCCCCCATATTTTATTTTGACATTTTTGACATCGCTACCTCGTCATCTTTCAATGGTAAAATTTTCAGAACAAAATCGATGTCAGAAAATTTTCGCGCGAACGTCTTTAAAAGGTAAGTTCACATCCTAAAATATAGCGATTTGATTATGGCGTATCATGAGCTTTTGTAAGAACGACTTTTAAAAAAATAAAGTTTTTGCCTTCCGTTCTCTTTTAAAATATCCGTCAGTACCCAAATGACCATCATTTGTTGGCGCCGCTTTACGACCGGACGTTACAAGCAGACCCCAGTAAAATATATATTTTCTGAAAGCTTAAGGATAGTAGTTAACGAAGGTATATCCATTAAATAAAAAGAGGATTTTTCGAATATAGCGCCTTGTTTTCCAAAGTACCAAGGCTCACTAATGAAGCTCGTTTCGGATTTGAAAGGGAGGACGCTATCAACATCGCTAGGTCTTCTTGACACCTTTCCCTAAAAATGGGTGTCGGAAAATTTTGATTACTTCTCTGGTTTATTTTTGGCAACCAGTTAAACTTTGATTGCTGATGAAACATGTGTTCATAAGAAAGAAGCAAAAAATAGAAATTTTTGGGCACCCTCTTTTCACCTGATTATCGGGAAACATCTTCTAAGAACACAAAACGTGTAGAAAATAATGACGCGTTGATCGATAAAGTGAAAGGCTCAAATGCTGCCTCCGGCGGGAAATATCCTTTGCCAGATCTGAATTCCATCGCTTGTGCGTCCAGGTTAGTAAGGAAATAATTTTTACTTCTGTTTCTCCCTTGCGAATTTTAAATGTCTTAGCTCACAGACGCCGTAGTCAAGGAAAGAGTGTACTCGTGAAGAACGTGAAGAAAACCCATGAGATTTTATTTTATTTCTTTTTATTAAATTTCAAACACATAGACAAAATAGGAAACATGTATACAACGAAGAGAAATAAAAATTAAAAAAAAAAAACCCATGAGATACCGATTGAGTTGACATGCTATTGTTTACCGCTTGGAAATTAAGGCGAAAGTGCCACTGAAGGAAGTAACGCTTAGAGAATTTCAAATCTCTTCCTCATCCAGTGCAACCAACCTCCCCTGCTCGAGATGAAACCGTTGTCGCTAGCTAGCGAACGTGTCAGCATATTTCTGTACGGATGTTTTTGAAACGTCTTTTCTCCGACTTATTCCTTCGTGATTACTGTGGTGCTTTCTTCGGATTTGGAGAGGGACACGAGCTCTTGTGTTTCTGCGACTACACATTTAAGCTTACATTAACAATCTACAAACGCAGAACACTAGACTAGATTTACACTGGAGGGATTTTTCCCGATTCGTGAATGTTTCCGGATTCACCCATTTTAGGGTATTCGGATTCGTTGGCGTTTACACTAAAAGGACATTCGGATTCCTGACCGTTTACACGCGGCGGCAGCCCCTAGAACAGTCATGATGAAATGGTTAACAAGCGCTGTTTGTTGCCTCGACAACGAGAATCAAAATGCTGCCAAACGAAGGCTAGGGGTAGGTTGAGACACTGTGAAGTTTCTTTTCACTCGCATGCCACGCTATTGTTGCAATCATGTTGTCCAACCAGTCATTTGTCCTGTTTTTTTCAGAATCGCTCAAGTCCCATCATCAGTTCCGAGAAAAAGTTTGGAGGAAGTCAACATTTTTTGCGTCGATAATTTTATTTTCTAAGGAATATAGCATTACTTATTATGAAAGATTGCCTGGACCTGTAGCAGAATGAGACAACCAGTGACCGCCATCAATGGCCATCGTTCGGATGTGACTAAGACTGTGACTAAGACTGTGACTACATTACTAGATCCACCATTTTGGTTGTACCGTAAACTAAACAGTTAAATCGCTGGCGAAATAAATATCCGGATTAGATCAATTATTTTTTCATATAATTTTTTTTTGAATGAAAGATTGCCCAATAAGATCTCAAAAGGTGAAAATTGTCAATTTTGGGGTATACTGATACCTTAAATTTGAATGTTTTGATAATCAATCTCCTTTCTCTTTTGCAGGAACAAGAACAGGGCACTGACAAAAACAAAATCACTTTTGAAATCGAAGAAACTGTTGAGCCTACGTCGCCTGCTGGAGAACGTATCCTCGCCAGCTTGAGGTCGCTCAAAGCCTATTTGGCTGATCATTTTGTCAATTTCGTGGTCTTGCCCAATAGCAAACTGACCCTCATCAAGTACATCAACTGCTTGTTTGTGTTTGCTACTACCCTCACTATTACGTACATGGTAAGTTAACAAACGTGCGCTTAGGCTCGATTACCAACCTTTGTCCGGGAAAAAAGCCCGTCCTCGTCCCCTGAACACACTCTCTCTCTCTCAGGGAGAAACCAGACTCGAGTGAGCGGCGGAAAATGAGCCAGAATAGCGCTTACTGACGACTTGGTTTTCGAGGTGTGGAACGAAAAAAAGTTGGCAGATTAAGAGAAAGCAGAGTCAGATAAATCTTTAAATTCAGTACAATGACGATTATCAAATACATGCTAAATGGCTATTGAAGTCTTGAAGACCCTTGAAGACTCTCTTATTATTATTACCATTACTACTACTATTACAAACTGCTAATCACTTTTGCCACTACCATTTTCAGGCTTCTTACCAAGATCACCCGTGGTATCTATTTGCATTCAACTATTTTTGTGAATTTTCATTTTACGTCGAGGTGGGTGCTATGACATGCCGTAGTAAATCAAAACAACAAACATAACTCCCCCAAAACTTCCACTCCTACCCAACAAGATTATCATACGTTAGATCGCTGAACCTCGGTGGATAACAGGCCATTTTCAAGTTATCTTGTGCAAAACCTTTCATTTGAAAATGAGTTTATTGGCCTCAATCAAAATGAACTGTGCGCGGGACCACGGGCCCTTTACTAGGAGCGTACAGCTCAAAAAAAATTGTTGTTAATTATTTCCAGTGCTGCTCGTGCGTCATTTCAATTTGTTGTTAATTATTTCCTGTGCTGCTCGTGGATCATTTCAATTTGTTATTAATTATCTCCTGTGCTGCTCGTGCGTCATTTCAATTTGTTGTTAATTATCTCCCGTGCTGCTCGTGCGTCTTTTTAATTTGTTGTAAATTATCTCCTGTGCTGCTCGTGCGTCATTTCAATTTGTTGTTAATTATCTCCTGTGCTGCTCGTGCGTCATGTCAGTTTGTTGTTAATCATCTCCTGTGCTGCTCGTGCGTCATTTCAATTTGTTGTTAATTATCACATGCTGTTCTTGTGTCATTTCATTAGTGTTAATTATTACATGCTGTCTGTAGGCCATGTCACTTCTTTGTTAATTACAACCAGGACTGGGAGCCTGCAACTCCCATGATAAGCCATTGCAACGGCATTTTTACAGACCAGTCTATTTTAAGATATTTTCCCCTCAAAATAGGCCATGTCCAGTCTACATGAGCACAACTCGGCGAGGATAAGACAATACGGCCTCACGTAAATATGTCGACATCATGTCGACATGTCAACATTAGTCCGTGTTTGTGATTGGTCACTGAGGTTCCTGTGGGGATCTGAATTCGAGGTAAATTCAAACTAAAAATAGATCGGTCTGTGAAAACGCCCTGACAGGAATATGGGGTAGTTGCAGGCTCCTGTTAATAGGCTAATGGCGGAACTGATTTCGCGTGAATGGTTTTGAACAAGACTCCTTTTGACACAGAGGCATCAAGCGACTCGGAAATTGCCTATTGCAGCTCACGACACGAGCCAAGGTATCTTCTTGATTACTTTTTCTTGTTTAAGAGGCGCGCTTGGCTTTATCAGGGAAGTAGTGAACTCATACAATATATAAAGGAATTGGATGGTCGCCAGAAATTAGTCGATGATATGAACCTCTATAGCTAAGAGGTACAAAGGTCCTGTTTTCTGGTGTGGCCTAAATTTTTTTCACCTCAGAGAGGTACCCGATTCTAAAACAAAACATCATCTCCTGCCATATTTTGTTTGTGGCTCAATACCCGCAAAAGCTCTCATTGGGGACCTTTCGAGGCTGAGCACCCTAAAAGGGGTAGTGAATTATACTTGTTCCTGGAAAAGATTAATGTTAAATTTATACTTTAATTAATTTTGTAATAATCGCTGTGCCTTGTGTGATGAAATTACTTGAGAACTTTTTGATTTTCAACAGATATATCTCAACTTCCACATGGCGTACATAGACGAAATTGGTGAAACCATCTGCGAAGGCCGCAGATTACTGATGCACTACGCTAAAGGAAGGTTACCTTTCGATCTGCTGGCTTCCTTTCCCATCGACCTCTTCGCTCTTGCGGCTCCCGCGGACAGACAGCTCTTTGTGCTGTCATATTTGAGGTTGTTACACTTACTACGTCTTGTTCGTATGTCGCAGTTTTTCGCAGAGTTGGCAGAGAGGCTGAATATCGAGTAAGTATCACGTTTGAACATATTAAACGTCAGTTTCACTTACAAGAATTCCTGTCTGGGGTGCTGGATTTAAAATTTGGAAGTCCCTGGCTGAAATCCTCAACCTCTATTTGGATTTGTTCTCTGTGGTCCTGGGTGCAACTCGTGGACCGCGTTATGTGAATAATTAATTGGTTAGCCTCCCACCAGTTAGCATTCTTTATGATTTGTGTTCTTTTTGCAATATTTGTTTGTTTTTGTAGTGTCCTCTATTAGCAAAACAGTGTTAAATACATTTGACACTTAAGTAAGGTTATTGGTATTGTTATTTAGTCAAGCTACTTGCATTTCACATCCAGCATAGTTTGATACATCGGTTGCGAATCTATATTTACACATCAGTGTAAGAAGTATGATGAACAAAAACACATTACGGAAATGGCGGAGATTTAACGCCGAATTTTTATCCACGTTACACGAGACAATTTTTTACGCAACCTTGTGCCGGCAACGGCCTGCAACGGTATGTTTCTAGCTCGAGAAGACTTCTAACGCAACATTCTACAACGTTTGGATGCAGGAGACCACGCAACGAATAATTCGACTGCTTGGCTTGTTATTGCCGAATCTCTTGATCAAGAAATGCTCGTACCAGACGTCACTCTAAGTGTTATAAGACCAAATTGATTGCAAGGCTGGTACCACAAATTATTGACCAATATTTCAACTAGCAGAGCTAGTCTTCTTCAGGACCAGTACTTGATTAGCCCGCGTTGCAGACGAAACTAAACCCCGGTGGGGTTTAGTTTCGTTTGCAACACAGGGTAGTACTTGATACACTGAAAAATTTCGGCTCTAAAATTTGAATTTAGATGATATACAATGGCAGTTAATTTATAACTAATAAAATTAACATGGACAGTGATATATAGGGAATGCAAACGATGTAAGAAACAATACATAGGAGAAACTAAACGCACACTTAGAGAACGATTCACAGAACACAGACAAGCTACGAACAATCCAAGTCAAGCTAACGCTTCAGCGGCAGTACCAACACATTTCAACCTACCTGATCACTCTATCGAAGACATGACACTCATTCCACTCGAGCTTCAACCAACACCCAATACACCACGCAGGAAAGCAAGGGAGGCCTATCTGATACACAGAGGCCAAACGCTAGAACCGAATGGAATAAACCGCCGAAATGAACGTTGAATGTTTACCTTGTTTTCAGTGTTGTATACATTTATCTACATTTGTAACCTCAAATAACACTGTTCATGTTACTTTTAGTAGTTATACATTAACTGCCATTGTATATCATCTAAATTCCAATTTTAGAGCCGTTTCTTTTGTTCAGTGTATCAAGTACTGGCCCTGAAGAAGACTAGCTCTGCTAGTTGAAATATTGGCCAATAAATTTTGCCCTTCTTCCGTAGTATCAGCCTTCTTTTGGTTTTGCAACATTGTCAATACTGGCAACGATGTTGTAGGGTTTTGGATCACTGTCAAAGACCTGCAATATGTTGCAGCAATGAAATATCGATTTTTAACGAGACAATCGGCGTTGAAAGTCAGCTTTTGTAGAATCACCTTTAGGTTTGTATATTTTGGGGGCGTTTTCAATAAAAATAATCATTCGCGCCTTGTTGGCAATAATCATGTGGCCCCGGTTGTTCGAAGGCTGGATCGGATAACGCTATCCACCGGATAAATCGCTTTCCAGTAGGTAAGTGTCAACAAAATATACCACGCTATCCACTGGATAGTGATTTATCCGGTGGAGAGCGTTATCCGTCTTCCATGTCCAACATGTGCGAATGGAATAATTGATAAGTAACAAACCACTAGCGATCTAACTGTGAATTGCTTGCTTCTAGTGTAACTAAAGTTCGCATAGTCAAGTTCTTCCTCCAGCTGATTGTTGGCATTCACGTGTTTGCCTGTGCTTGGCATTGGGTTGCATGCCCTTTTAATGTGTGTCCTGAAGGGCACCATTGGGTGGAACATCAAGGTAGGTATCCCTGTGGTGGCAAATGGCTCATGCCCACAACAAATGTGTAAATACGTTTTGAAACCAAAGTACAAATAACATTGATGTAAAGTGTATATGAAATAATTCATATATTTTATCAAGTAACAGCTGGTGCACTGAATAGATACTGTCAAATTTTCTTAACTACTTTTGCTCGATTCCCCCTTCCAGGATCGGGTGGAAAGTGCTCAAAGTTTTCCAGCATGTATGTAATATCCATCAACAACTACTGTGAATGGGCGCAAGGAATATTTCCATTCCATTTGAAGCAATGCATTTCTTTGTATATGCAAAAAAGATGTGTAGCTGTGAATTGATCTGTGTTTTTTAAAGACCTTCACCAAAACCGGAGTGGCAAACTATTGATTGCAAGACGTTTAAAAAGTCCCTTAGTGTGTGGCCGTTTAAAGATTATCTTTGCGGCAAAACGTTCCCTCAATTTCACACACTTCACACTTATAAAAATGTCACTGTAAGAATGCACAAAAAGTGGGGAAATGTTATTCAAAACGACAGCTTTCCATAGCAAAACCGAGAGGGCGGCAGATAAAAGCTATGTTAACATTTGTACCTTACACCTGGCCAAGACGAAATGGCGCATTCTAACGAACTGTGGGGGAAAAAAGATACCCGACTGTAAAATTTCTCTTAGCTTATACATTTCTGATGGCTTGAAAAATTCCTCTCGGCTTTAACTTGACAAAAGGGGAATTTAAGGAAATCTCTATAAACCCCTGGCTATGCAATTTAAAATGTCAACTTTGTTCGGTAAATCACTATCAACCTCCTTCCCTGTGGTTATCCTTTTCTAAAGCAAGCCAAGCACTCTGGCAAAGGTCGAAGCTGGTTAAAAAAAATTAAAAAAGATCGGGGGCTCAAGATTAAAGACGCAAGCGTCGAAAATGTCGCAACTGGACAGATGTCATTGATGTCAGGAGCCGACACAACATTGATGTTCAGAGCCACCTTAAATTTTTGAAAATTTAAGGTGGCTCTAAACGCCACCTACAGATTTTTTAAACTTTGCCAAAAATTCCGCCTTGCCATACTTCTCAGTAAATGTTGATAAGATAAAGAAGTTCACCGTGCCGTTTATGAATTATAAGCCCCTAAATCAGTAATTGAGCGTGGTTTTAGCAGGTAATACTGTTGCTACGGTAACCCGGCGAGTTTTATGTCACGAAAATGATAACAACGTCTTCACCAATGATTGGATGGTTTTTTGATACCATGATTGTAGCATCAAGTGATAGAGTGATTATAATGACCAATCAAAATCTAAGTGCTGGAATCTTTAAGGAGCCACCTCAATTGGAAGTATTCCTTCCGCCCATGGACAGCGGTTACTGATGGATTAAAACAGATGCTGGCAAACGTTGAGCACTTTTTGACCGACTTCTGGAAGGGAAATTGGGCAAAAGTAGTTACGAAAGTTTGACGGTATCCATTCATTACACCACCTGCTACTGATCTAGACTTCACCACGCTTCCAAAAAGCAATTCAACCAACATCCAAACTTTTCAAAAACTCGGGGCACGAATAAGCACTTAATGACTGGCCACAAGGGAAACAGTGAGTTTTGTTTCCCCGAGACCCTCAATGTTCCCCGAGGCGAAGCCGAGGGGAACATTGAGCTCGAGGGGAAACAAAACGCACAGTTACCTGAGGGGCCAGTCATTAAGTGCTTTGTTATACCTCCCAACTCAAAAATAGAAAAAAGAAACTCCGAAAAAAAGAAACGATTTGCTAGACGCCATTGCATACACTGGCTGCGCTCGAAAAATTGAGCGGCTGCCAAAACCACCCTGTCTTATCGAAAAATCACGATAACAGTCTTTTCCTTCGCAGCTAACAAGAAATATGGACAGTAATAAAGTTGCCTTGGCTTCTTCTAATGCTTAACTCAAGCATTCTAAGTTTAATTTGATCAGGAACAGCATATTTTGTTGTAAATTACCCAAATGCTCTCCTACCTGGCGAGCTCGATCGACGAGCGAGTTGACGAACGTGGGCGACCCATTTTTGGCGCCAAACCAAAAGCCTGGAGACACAAAACGTTCATATTTTCCCTTTTGTTAATGTGCATGAAATGTTTGTGCGACTTTAAATCCCTTTTCTTGAATAATGAATTCCGTCTCTATAAATGAGCAACGTTGTCGCACCTCAATGGCTTTTTAACATCAGGCCGACTGGTACACAAATTTCCTGCGGTTTCAAGGTGCACAACGTGATCACATGCGAGTCCAAAGTTCAAGTTGTTTCCCTAGGGAGTTAGTGAGTTTTATTCGCCCTAGGGAGTCAGAGAGATTTAACCGAAGGCACGTGACGCGTTCTCCTCCAATCAGAAAACGTATCTGAGTTGGGAGGTATAACAATAATAATTAATACAATCTCTGGCACTGCAGGTATGTATTGAGACTCCTGAGTCTTCCCAAATATATTCACACAGTACAACCTTAGATTTTAATTTTTCTTTTTTTATGAAGTCAACTCTGGCGTTTATACCTTCAACCAACTAATTAGTCACTTCTAGAAGTGATTCGCGTTTTGATTCCTGTTTCCTAAATGAAGTCTACGTGTAAAGTTTGAGAATTGTTCCATTTCAGCACTCTTAGACTCGCCTCCCTTCCCTCGTTACTGTACCGCGGTTTACTGGGTATTAGCTACCATGACGTCGACGGGGTATGGAGACATTCATGGTGACAACTTCCTGGAAATGGGTAGGCTCAGTAACACAGTTGATCAAGTTTGAACTTAAAAATGGGTGGCCACTTGACTTTCCGTTCTGAGAATTCCAGTAATAAACCACTGAAGAGCTTTGCCAACTGTCTAGAT
>CM042746.1:47406669-47421028 GCA_022496165.2 Catalaphyllia jardinei
ACTCAACTAGGCTGACCGTGCTCGATTTGATTTTCTAGTGTTGTTCCAGTTAAAAGTTCATAATAACACCTAACTGTTGTGATTTTGTCTTAGGGGCATTGAGCACAGCACTTTGTTTTATGACATGCCACTCTGCATGAAAAGCGAACTCTGTCTGGGAATGATTCGGGACATCCTATGTGCGGTAAACCCATAACTCTCTTATTAAATTTTAAATTGCTAGCTCCGGCCCCGGCTGGCGAAATTGTGTTGTGGTATTGGGCAAGACACTTTACTTGCACAGTTCCTCCCTCCACCCAGGTGTATAAATGGGTACCGGCGATCTAAGTACTGGGGATGCTTGGCGTTGCGTTGACTTGCATCCCATCCAGGGGGAGTAGAAATATTCTTAGTCATCGGCTTCTTGCTACAGAAACCGAGATAAGCCGGCTTCAGTTTGATGGGCCACTTGGTTCATTTGTAGACTTCTCTTTGCTTTACATTCGTCTTTCACATCAGTTTTTGTGATAGCCAAATCCCCAAGTGTCATTGCTACTTTCTCTGTTAATTCTAACCCGGCTCGGTTACTTCAAGGTAGAAACGATTCGGTGCCAACCTGGGTATTATTTAAAAAAAAAAAAAAAAGAATAAGTCGCCTGTTAAATTAAAAGTCTTAAAAGAAAAAGGACTTTGGTCAAACTATGTTACCTCCTCTGGATAAAAAAAAATCTTTGGAGAATGCCACAGAAGAGAGCACATTCTCATACGACAACTCCGGGCGACCATATTTTTTAATCGAGCTAAGAAGAAGAAGGTGACAGAAACTGTAGACTTCCAAAATCTGCTAAAAATTTTAATCACTCTTTTAACATCAGTTTTGGACCTTTCTTTACCTCTACTGAATTATATATTTACTGCTCTCTTTCAAAAGATTCCACTGTTCCAGGACACAAGTCTTCCTTTCATTCGTCTGTTGTGCACAAAAATAAAACCAGCGCACGTTTATGCAAAAGAATACATCGTACACAGTGGCGACATTGGACAAGAGATGTTCCTTATCCGTAAGGGACTGGTAAGGACTTTCATATGGTTACCGATAATCCGACTTTAGCCAATCACGAGCTCTATATCAGGCCCCACCTGCACTACACCGGGGACATTTGAAAACGCATGAAGTTTCATTTAGAAAACACATAAAATATTTTCCTTCCATACTACGCCAGAAAAGTTTGGAAACGCGACAATCCTTAACAGCAGGAAAGCTTGGGTGATGATGACGACTTTGTTAAACTCGGGTGAAAATGAATCTTGTTTGGCCACTAGCATTAACAAATAACAATTATTCCATGAGCCCGCGTTGGATGTGAAGTGATAAAATAACCAACGAGCGTGTAGCGCGAGTTGGTTATAATCAGTTCATATCCAACAAGGGCTAATGGAATAACTGTTTTAAGGCCCGTTTACACAGGCGATTTTTGTCGCGACAACTCGATGCAATTTTTGTTGCAACTTCAAAATCCCACGTGTAAACCAGGTGCGATTTTCAGTGCGATTTGTCGCCGCGATATCGCACGGGTTTCGAACATGTTTGAAACTTGATGCAATTTTGCTGCGACAAGAATTGCATCGAGGTGCCGCGACAAAAATCGCTTGTGTAAACGGGCCTTTAGTAAATTCTCAAACCGGGTTTTGCCGCCGATGTTTATTTCCACAATTTTACAAGGCGAAAAATTTTAAACTCGGCGCACTATTTTCCACATGACGTAAAACTCCGACTATTGGCTCGTAGTCGGAATTTTTTAGCCAATCAAAAAGCTAGAAATGCAATAGTCGGAGCTGAGAATTTACTAAATGCTGATATACCCAGAACCCTTGAGGGTTAGAGTTAATTACATGATTGTCGAGACGACATTTCTTCCGAAAACCTTTTTAAAGTTTTTTTCCTCCATTACTTCTGGCTTTTTCAAATTTCTCCGTTTGAAAGCGTTGTCAAAAAGCTCAATCGTCCTTTTCAACCTGCAACGTCATTTCGCCGAATTCGAATCTTACAGTGTCGTTGCATGCACCTTACTACTTTATTTTCTACAATAGGTATTCGTATTCTCGGTATAGGACTGGAACTACAAAGAGGACAAAGAGAGAAAATGACTTTTTTACATTTAGATTCGCATGAATGTAGACTAATTATTATCATTGTTATTGTAGTTAGACTTAGCTAGTAAATATTTTTTGTAAACTATACTGTTTACCCAGTTTACAACTGCCAGAAGCGTTAATAAACTATTTATTTATTTATTTATTTATTTAACTAGCATGCAATGGAGGCTTATGAAATTACTGTTATGTACATTTGGAAAGACTCTTCTCACGGGCCTCATTTGCAAGCTAGTTCCAGTCTTATTCCGAGAACATGAATATGCTCTATTCGAGAGCATATTAGGCTCGATTTCACGTGTCTGGTCTACCTTTCCCGGACAGCGGCTGGTAATCGAGCCCAAGAGCATATTCATAACAAATTCGCCACAGAAGTAAAGAGAATAAAGAGCATTAAAAGTAAAAAAGATTACAACTAATACATTTCCTTTAGATCGAGATGGTCACTGACGACAATCCACCGGAAGTCATTGAAACATTAGAGAAGGGCCAGTATTTCGGTGAAAATTACTTGATTCAAGCCAGTCCCCACAGAGTCTCTCTCCGCGCGGTCACACATGTTGACATGCTCGTACTAAGTAAAGAAGACCTTGATGCCGTTCTTGTTCTTGACGAAAGCGTTGCTCGGCAGGTCCGTGAAGTAGCGGAAAGGCTATATCCTAATCGTATTCCAAGTAAAAACAACTGAAGTGTCTACATTAAACTAATGGTCCATGCCTATTTGAACTTTAATAAAGAATATGACTTTTACCTGTAAGTGTTCAAGCACTCGATGGACAGTGTTACTGAATTTCCACGCATTTTCCTAGCATGTATATAAAGTTGTGTTTTCTTTTATCAATATGTTATTGAAAACATCCTTGTTTTCCATTGCTATCGATCTCACTGTTGTTGGATTTTGCTTTTCCTGATATGGATTAAAAAATAATAATAACCTCTCAGCATCTCCTTTTAAAATAATATTCCTCAGTAAGACTTTCCCTCGGTGGTGTTTGCAGCGCAAAGATAAGTATGGCGCGCTGAGGAAACAACTGAAACAAATAATTCAAATTGAACATAACGTTATTAAGATCCCCCCACTGGCCGAAGAAAAACGAGTTCGCTATTTGCAAAAATAGCCGAGGATTTAAACCAGGGGCTATTGTGAAACAAATCCAGGCGGATACCAGAGCCGCTGGATTACGAGTCCGACGAGATGACCACTCGTCGAAACTGCTCCTAGCTCCATGGAGTAAAAGGATTGTATGTGAATTAAGGAAGGGGAGGTTGTTGATTGACTGGAAGCATAGAGAGTGGTAGCATATAAGACCTGTAGATTTAAGGAATGGACAATAGGGACCTTCAGATTGGACTATGAGTACGAGATTGAGTACGAGTGCGAGTTTCGAATTTCAAACCAGTGACGTTTCCAGAGTCCTCGCTCTACATGTTGGTTTTAGGCAGAGAGGGTAGGTCATGGGATGAGATGGGTCTGTGTTGTGATAATGTGGAGCCTGCAAACTAGATATGAAAAGTCGTTCTTGTACTCGATCTCGTACTCGTACTCAAATCTGAAGTCCCCTAATGTCTAGCGTGCGTCCATCCAATTCGGGATGCACTTGGATAGTTGGGAGAGCCGAATGGTAGCGTAAGAGATGCTCGAGGCGCAGCCGAGAGCATCTCTAGCTACCTAAGTGCTCTCCCGATTATCCAAGTGCATCTCGAATTGGATGGACGCTCGTTAGACATTGTCCATTGCTTTTATAACATAGCAATACCTTTTTCACGCTGAGAAGTCGCCTCTTCTGCACTGATCAAATTGCAAATTCTGCTTGTGCACGTGCACGTGCTGTTTTCACTTTCCTTACACGCGCACGTGCACGTCCATGTGCTGTTTTCACTGGTAGCACTTTCGTTTTGTTGATCGTTCGACGCTTCCTATGTTTCTGCAATCATTTCGGACACGTTTTCTAAATCTTTAGAGTCATCGAGAACTTTTAACTCAAACGTTGGGTTATGACTAGCCATTAGTAAAAGCTAAATTTAAGTTTTACTGGAAAAACGTTGTGAAAAAACTTTTGCTAGCAAGAAATTTAATCGACAATGACGTCAGCCTGAACCATCTCTATGAACCCTTCATTTCTTTTTCATAAAAAGCAGCCAATAAAGTCTGTTGGCTCTACTTTCTGCGCCAGCAATTACGACAAGGCCCAAGAATTGCAAAGTCTTAAGGTTTTAATGACAAACACAAGAACAAAAACGCAATCGCAACAAGATGGCGATCCGCAACAAATAAGAGAGATCGAGCAACTGAAATACGCATGCGCGGCTTAGAACGCCCGCTGGCACATCTTATTCTTTCTTAAAAATAAAATTAGAAATAACATGGTCTACACCTAACAAAGAACAATGCTTGGGGTAACAGGGAGTTCTACGATAAGCACAATGTTTGAAGCGAGTGTTGGGATAAAAAGCCAGTTTTGCAGCTTCCAGAAATCATGCTAAGCAAGTTAGTGTGTGTTCTTGCAAATACGCTGGGTTCTGCGGTTACACTGAGGTTTGGACTCTGAGATGGCAGGGTCAAGCAAATCTGGTGCAATAGGCTGCAAAGAGGGTAAGAAAGCATCTGTGAGGCTTGTGGCTATATGGAAGCAGTGATTCGTGGAGGCTCGACCGGATCGGGAATATGAGAAGGTCTAGAGGAGCGGATGGCGGTAGACAAGGTGGAGGTTCTGCAGTGGTCTCCTCGCATTCACCTTCGTCAAGAATAGGAACAGCCTACGGGGGTAAGGCACACTAACAACCTTATAAGATGTAGCCCGGGGGTGAGAAACCGAAAACTTCTTAATGAAGCACCACCTTCCGTCGCTGCTAACGATGATATTCCGGTCACGAGCACGGGACTTATCCCGGTCAGATTTCAAGGTCTCCGACTTGCAGAGGGGTCAGGGGAGTAGATGGGCTGCGGCCACATTTAATTTAATGCAATTGGAAAGAAGTTTGAAAAAATCAGGGTTTCAACGGGACTCGAAACCCTGGAAAAGTAATTGGAAAATTAACTGCGATGATCATTCTTCACTTTCATCTACAACGCAGTTCAAATATGAATTACCTCATATATACTTCACGTTTTTTCGCTCCTCACGGGAGATATGAATTCAATAAATTGACCTCGCTCCTCAATGTGTGGCTTCATAGCTCGGTTTGTAGAGCATCCTATTGGTGACGAATTCGAATCCCGTTGATCGAAGCCATGATTTTTTCGTTCTTCCTTCCAATTACTTAAATTGGAAAATTAACTGCGATGATCATTCTTCACTTTTGTTTATTTTTAAAATCGCCTTTTTGTTGTACTGATGGTTTGGCGAGCTTGGCGATTCGCAACGATGTGCTGCAGGTCACTGACTGGTATTCGCTCGTTAGTGAACTGGTTGCACAGCGTCCAAAGCTATCGTGAGGAAGAGTACATATGAATGTTGTGCCTCGTAGCACTATGAACACAAATGATGGAACAGAGAATTAACTCTGAAATGTAAATTTAAGTGCTAATTTAACCCATGAATAACCCACTGGGTGTTAGCCCTAGTAAAGGGAATCAGGGATCCAAAAGAAATAAAGAAAAAATCTTTTGACCTCGGTGGGAATCGAACCCCTCCTGAGAAAGAGCCTTGGCTCGGCCGGAATCGTGAGTCGCAAAGGGTGCAGTCTGTTCCAGGCTCTCGGTGGTCGGGGACGAGCGAAAAAAGACGGCAAGTGACAGGGAAAAAAGGGGGAGGACTTTCTTTCTTGGGAAGGCAGACCAGACACGCGACGGCGGCGGAAATCGAGCTAACAAGCTCTGTTTCTCAATGATCATTCCGAATAAAACATTGTCTTTTCTTTGAGCTTCATCTTTGAGGAACAAAATATATCTTAAGTACAAACTTAGAATGGATCAAGCATTTATAAATGTACGAGGAAAGTGAGACAAACGTTTAAACATTTGACGACGGAGATTATCGTACTGAAAAAGGAATGCGCTTGCCTACAGTCAACTGAGACGTACAGTAAAACGTCGGGTGGCGTACGAGAAATGGACGTTTCATGGGAATTAAGTGAAGTAGAAATGTGTTCATTTAACTGACATTGAATTTTCAGCCTCAGATCACGCAATTCTAGCATTCTGAATGGTCCGCTGTATCTCAGTTACCAGCCATTATACATACATTTGACCTTATATTGAAATTAATGTGGCAAATGTCGCTTGGCATAAAAGTTTTCGTGGGAAGCCAAGTTTCGTCGAAAAAGAAATGGATGAGAAAAAACAAATTCAGTGAGCTGTCTACAGAAGAAATACAAAGATTATATTAAAAACGTAAAAAAAATCAGATGGTCACCGAACTCGTTTTGAAGATAAGGCGTAACACAGACCATAGCATTTCTAGGATTTCCAGTCATTCGCGGCGATTCTGGCCGGATTCATTACTATCGGCATATATTTAAGTTGAAGAATCATATCTAAGTTATGTGTGTTTAACACAGCATATATAGGTCTATTTGGCAGATCTTTGCTAGATATGTCATTAAATCAGCTAAAATTAGCCTTAAAAACTACAACTTCTAAGTCACGCATACCTGTATCCATATACCAATTCAACCCTATTTGAATAGTATATGAGAATTAATTAAAACTTCCCACGTACAGATTTTTTTTTTTAGTATAATGGAAAGAATCAGAAAACGAAGTGACCTGCCGAAAACAAAGTGGGGCTCACCGAGCATCCAACAAAAATATTCGCACACCAAGTTAACGCAAGGGTCATCAGCTCTATATCTTGCTGAGTTTTCGATTCGGTGCGCGCGCTTGAAAATGACGTGGCACACGCGTGCCCAATGAATAGCGTGCGCACTAGAGATGTGCAGTAGCAATGCGCGTGAACGTCTTTAAAAGCTGTAGAATTTCAAACATGAACATCGAGATTTGACCCATTTATGAAGATTACTTAACAATTTTTACCTTAATGTTACTGAATGTCTTGCCAGTCCTGATGGCACCAAGTTTTCGAAACCGATAGAAGAAATTTCAAAAGAAGAACAGAATGTTTTCCTGAAGAATTTTTGCACGTCTGCGAGGAAGAAAGATGGCACACTGTCAGTTTACAAAAAACCATCAATAAAATCCGTCTAAGAATTGCCATTGATCGTTTCCTTCGCTCGCTGCTGCTCAACAAACCATTTTCCACTATCTCTGACTATGCTTTTGCGGAGGCTAATAAAGCATTAGAGCATTTGTAAAAGACCTCAGGAAAACGGGCAACAGTGCCGGCCTACTAGAACCCATAAGAAATGGTAAGAAACCAATTTCCAATGAATAGATTAAGAAACTGTTCGACATCGGTGAGCTAGACGGGCAAAGAGTAAAAATCCCTCACAACTACAGAGCGACCTAGGTTTACCTCGTAGCATAAAGTAAAAACAAGAAGAAAACTGTGTTGCGCAAAGTTCGTTAGATAAATAAACTACTAAGTGTTCCTAATTGCGCGAAAAATAAGTAAATTTCCACACGTTTCGAGGCCGGTGCCTCTTCATCAGTAGATAAAAAGCAACTGTAAATTGCCCGCGTGAGACAACGAACAATTTGAATTTGAGGTTATTTGCGCGCGCTGACTGTAAAGAGGGCGCGTGTAACATTCAAAACAAACATAATTTCGATGTCTCTAGGTAGATTTTGGGAGTTTATAAGAAGGCAAAGTCGGTATTAAGTCCTCCCGGATGTAACGTTTTGGCATCTCGGAAACCGGAGCGGATTACAGACACCAGCATATCGGTCGAGGCATGTCTTGGTGATGCAAAATGTCGACCGACGGGAAGATCGGTGTTGGTTTGTCGTGTTAAACGTAAGTGTTCCCTGAATCGATCCCCAGGCGTCTTCCTGTCTCTCCGATGTATATCTTGTTGCAGGTACGGCATTTGATGACATATAACACGTTGTCGCTTGTACAGGTGTACTTGGAATTGATGGTGATGTGTCCCCCAGGAGTGTTGATCGTAGGTTAAGTATTGCACCGCGACCGACCACATGGCAACGTACCACGATCTTCGACAGAAGCAGTTGTGTTGTTTAGATGACTTCTCACCAATGCGTCACGCAGGTTCTGGTCGCGACGATACGCACACAAAACTCTGACTGGTTGGAAAATGTCTGTAGTGTCTGGGTCATCTCGCAGCAAATGGAAGTTTCTGGTCATGATGTTTTTAAGCAATGCGTTTGTGGGATGGTGCGTGAACACCAGAGGGATGGGAGGTTAATCATCGGGTACATCTGAACGCTCGGTAATGATGGCGTCACGAGGGTAGCTGATACTTGTTCTTGCGCTGGCTGAACCACATTCGATGGATAATCGCGATTTCGGAAAAAAAGCTCGCCATTTGTTTGCTTTTGTTTTCAAAGTCATTCTCCCTACTGCAGATGCGTTTTAAACGGAGAAACTGACTGTAAGGGATGGGATTCTTGCAACGAGGAGGGTGAGAACATTTGTAATTCAGGTAAGAATGAGTGTCCGGTTTCCTTTTAGTGTATATTGGTGAGGGGACGATCAGATGTTGGCTTCAAACGAAGGTCAAGAGCTGCACATCCGAAATGATCCAGGTAAAATTGAGGCTTGGATGAAAACCGTTGACGAAGGGCGCAAAATCTTGGATCTCCTCTCTACTTCCGGAAATGGCACCAACGATGTCGTCGATATATCTTTTGTACAGGGCTGGTTTTGTTCCCGCGTACTGTCCATAAAAATACCCATTGAATGAGAATGTGTTCAATGTAAGGACCAGTTCTGTTAAACGAACCAGAGTATGGGTTGGTGGTTGCAGAACCGGTCTTTTGCTGAGAAAACTTCATCAATGCCAAGAGGCAATCGCCATTGGGGATGACAGTGTACAAAGATTTCACATCCATAGGGAAAACATAATTGGAAGTTCCCGGAAAGCGAAAAGAATCGGCAATGCGGAGCATGTGATTTCTATCTTTCACTTAGCTTGGCAAGCTCTGGACCAAAGGAGTGGTGAGCCTGTCTAATTACGGGGCTATTAGCTCTGTTGGGCAGTTACCGGCGGAAACAATAGGTCTTCCAGGGTTCCCGGGCTTGTGGATTTTCGGTAGGATATAAAATCTAGACGTACGAGGATTTTCCATGATAAGATTGACAGCTGATGCTGGAAGTTCCCCTTTTGTGATAGCCATCTTAACCACTTCATGGATCGTTTCGCTGTAATCCACGGTGAAGTCACGGTCCAGGCGTTCGTAAGAAATGGTTGTCTGAAAGGTGCCTTTCTGCCTCTTGTAGGTATAGAGCTCGGGCCCAGACCACCACCGCTCCCCCTTTGTCAGCTGGCTTTATGACGATGTCAGTGCGTTGTCGTGATAATGTAAGAGCAGCTCTCTCTTCTGGAGTCAGATTGTTCTTTACAGGGTGATGTTTAAAATTGAGCTCTTTCAATTCACTCCGGCACTTGGAGATGTACGTAATAATCTAAAGAGCCGAACATGCCAGGAGGTGGGGTCCAGTGAGAGGTTTTTGGCTTGGGAGATTCAAGGGAATTACCTCAAATCGATCAGGTGTCTGTGAAGTGTCCTTGCGAAAGATCATCAAAGAGTTTAGTATTTTGAGCTGAGCCGCAGCTGCGATGCGATAAACTCCTTGAACTACTTTTGTGTTTATAAGGTTTCTTTGGTTGGTTAGCTTAAAATATCATAGTACGTAATTCACTCATATCTCAGTGCAGAAGAGTGCAGGTCATACTTTTTTTCTTGTTGAAACCGAATGGCGGAAGGTCATGATATTTCTGGCTCCGACGACGAAGCCGTTGGGGAGCCAGACACCGAGTTATACCAGCTTAAACTTGATGGTTCTGATTGGCAATACCTCCAGCCGAACGGAGAACGGTTAATATGGACAAGCGACTTAGAATCTTTGAAGAATTTTGTTGAAAATTGTCTTCAGCAGCAAGGAAAGTGGACGTCGCCCGGCGGAAATAATAAGCAATTTAAAAGTTGCAATGATAAGCTTGTTATAACCTGGTACTTCAAGAAACAACTTACTCTTGTTTTCCAAGGACAAGATGGTCCATCTTTAAAAGAAAAATTGTTCAAACTGGTTCAGGACAAGCCGGAGATGACAACTGATTCGCCAAATCGACCCACAAGCCAAAATGAAAGCCAACAGACAACGGATAATAGAGCGTACTCGGGATCAGAAAATTCTTTATTTGCTGAGCTGAGAGACAAAATACAGCCTGACAGTATTAAAGAAGCAGGTCGATGATAATACAAGTTCCTTATCGAGATATCCACAAAATCAAGAAAATATTGGTAACGAAGAAGAAGAACTTATGAAACAGAAAGGGAGGTGGGAAAAGTTACAGGCAGCATTATGCAACAAAGATAAAGAAATTAATGCGATGAAAATGAAAATTATGTCTCTTGAGACCCGCGCATCGTCCGCGGAACAGGAAAACGACGCACTAAAATTAGCATTAAAGCTTATTATGCAGAAAATGAACGTAGGTGAGCGTCAACAACAGAGGAATCAGAGTTACGAGGTAACTGCCCCTCAAGGAAACTCAAAGAGTGATAATGCCCAGTCTAATGAGAGCTCCAATCCTGAAAACGAATGGCAAACCGTTGACGCAAAAAAGAAAAAGAAAAGGAACAAAACACGGAAAAAGAAGATCAGTGAAGCACAATCCAACGCCCATGAAGACACGGAAAATTCCACGCCAGCAAACAAAAGTACTACCTTGTTGATTGGAGACTCTATGATAAAGAATATCCAAGGTACACGTTTAGGAAAAGCCGTTGGTCATCGGGTGGTGGTTAAATCGTTCTCCGGTGCCACCACCAAAGCTATGAAGGATTACCTTAAACCTAATTTGGAGCTTTCACCAGACCAAGTGATTCTGCATGTGGGCACTAATGATCTAAAAAGTAAAGAACCACAACAAGTTGCCGGCTCAGTGGTAGACCTCGCCAGACAAATTGAAACTTATCCGATGCCACAGTAATTATATCTGAGCTCGTGCAAAGAGGAGACGGATTCAATGAAGCCGTGAAAACAGTTAATAAACAACTGAAGTTCTTCTGCCGGCAGAATGGATGGAACTTTATCCAGCATCAAAACATCTCCGAAAAGGAACTTAACAAGGGCGGACTACATCTTAATCTTCAAGGTAATCAACAGTTTTTTTAAGAACTTTCAGATGGGTTTAGGTTGAAATGATGAGCTATCCACCGATGCCGTGCCTATTCAATGTACAAAACGCAATACTGAGGAATCCCATGAGCCTACCTCAGTGTTGCCACCTCAACGAGGTTTTAGATTAGCCTCTTTAAATATCAATAAATTAGTCACACACATAGATCAACTTACAATTCTTCTAGCGCATAACGAAATAGATATTTTATCGATTTAGGAAACTAAGCTCAATGAAACATTTAGCGACAATGAGGTCAACATCTCTGGCTATGATATAATTCGACGTGATAGAATTACAAACGGTGGAGGAGGAGTGTGTTTCTATGTGAAAAGTTCAATAAATTTTACCATCCGAAATGATTTAAACATGGACACACTTGAAAATCTATGTCTGGAAATTCAAAAACCTAGATCTAAACCGTTTGTTGTTGCCACGTGGTATAGACCACCTGATTCTCCTATTAGTATTTTTTCACCTTTCGAAACTTTAATTGGGAAACTTGATTCCGAAAATATTGAATATTTTCTAATGGGAGACCTTAACTGCGACATGATTGCTACTCGATATGACAATAATACATGCAAATTAATGAATATCACTGATATTTATGGTCTACAGTAACTTATCACTGAACCAACCAGAATAACTCCGACTTCTGCAACTTTGATTGATGTAATCTATACTAATTGTCCAGATAAAGTTGTGTGTTCGGGGGTTCGCCATATCAGTATTAGCGATCATAGCATAGTTTTTGCCTATCGAAAATTATCCGTGAATGGAATGTCTGGTGGGCACAATGCTATAACCTACAGAAACTTTCGAAAATTTAATCGAATAAATTTTCGGAATGATATTGCATCTCATTGTTGGAATCACATATACAATTCAACTGATCGTGTTCGCACGCGTAGTTCCCCATGGATTACATCTGAGCTTAAGAAACGAATGCATGATCGGGATATTCTAGATTAAAGCAAGTAAATCGAATGATTCAAATGACTGGTCACTTTTTAAAAAAAACAACGCAATAAAGTAAATAGCGAAATCAGATTAGCCAAGCAAGCCTATTATCAAAATAGTTTTAACAAGCATACAGGGCGATTCTAAAAAGACCTGGCAGACTATTAATGAACTTACTTCGCGAAAATCTGTGAAAAAATCGGTGACATCTCTGAAAGTAAATGGAGTATCAATAACAAATCCAACTGTGCTGTCGAACCAATTTAATAATCACTTTGCTACTATCGGTCCAGAACCTGCTACCAATATTGATTTCTCAAATAGTGATGGTTATCAAAAGTACCTCACTGGCACAGATAAACGGTTTCAGCTCCATCCGACCAGTACAAATGAAGTTCTCTCACTTTTGAATCGTCTAAACAAGTCAAAGGCAGCTGGTCTTGACAAGATATCTGCTAGGCTCATTCGGGAATGTGCAGATCTCATTTGCATTCCTATCCGTGATATTTTTAACCAGTCGATAAGTCAATGCATATTTCCGGATGATTGGAAATTCGCAAAGGTCACCCCACTTTTTAAACAAGGCGATCGGGACGACTTAAACCATTATCGTCCAATCTCGGTGATTTCAGTTATGGCCAAGGTCTTTGAAAGAATCGTCTATGATCAATTATATGCCTACCTAGAAGAGCACAATATAATCCGTAAATATCAATCAGGCTTTCGCGCTATTCACTCAACTGTGACGGCTCTCCTTGAGGCCACGGACAAGTGGGCGTACAATATTGACCGCGGTAAAATCAACGCCGTTGTTTTCTTAGATCTAAAAAAGGCCTTCGACACAGTTGACCATGAGATTCTTTTATCAAAATTAAGCAATTACGGCATATATGGTAACGCGCACCAATGGTTTAAGTCGTATTTAGAGAATCGTACTCAAATGTGCTCCATCAATGGGTCGCTCTCTCAAAACTGTTTATTAAGTTGCGGTGTACCCCAGGGGACGATTTTAGGTCCATTATTATTTCTGTTATACATCAACGATCTTCCAAACTGTCTTTCAAATTGTGAGCCGAGGATGTACGCTGATGACACCCACCTTACGTACGCAGGTGATAATGTAGACAATATTCAGTTGCATCTAAATCAAGATTTAGAAAATGTTCACAATTGGCTGAAAGCAAACAAACTTACTCTAAATATGACTAAAACCGAATTTATGCTTATCGGATCTAGGCAGAGGCTAAGTTCTCTCACAGAGTCCCCGACATTTGCAATTAATGATTTTGAAGTTAGCCAGCTCACTACTGTAAAATCACTTGGAGTGACCATCTATGACAGACTTGATCGGAATGGCCATATCGAGAAAGTAACAAAGAAAGTCGCTTCTGGTATTGGGGCCATAAAACGAATAAGGCACCTAGTCCCTCAGGCGACCTTACAACTAATATATCAAGCTTTACTACAGCCACACTTTGATTATTGCAACATTGTTTGGGGAAACTGTGGGATAACCTTACGGAATAAGGTTCAAAAGCTACAAAACAGAGCAGCCCGTGCTCTGACCTACTCAAGCTATGACGTAGATGCTGGTCACCTTCTCAAACTTCTAGGGTGGAAAAACCTAGCTTGCCAGCAACGATTTCAAAGAGCTACGATGGTTTACAGGTCTCTGCACGGGTTGGCTCCAAACTATATTAGTTCTAAATTTGAAAGGCGAGAAGTCGCATATAACCTAAGGGACTCTGAAAATAAACTCAATGTTCCATTACCGCGCACAAACTATTACAAAAACAGCTTCAGCTATAGTGGCGCCATTCTCTGGAACAGTCTTCCTTGTAACTTAAGGGAAGCAGAGTCCCTTGGACAATTTAAACGATTACTCAAAGAACTGTAAGGCACGGCATTCGTGGAAAGCAGTTTTTTTATTTAAATATATATATATTTTTTATATTAGTATTAGGTATTTTTAAAGCTGACGAATTTTGTACCGTGGATAAATAAAGATTTACTACTACTACTACTACTACTACTACTACTACTACTACTACTACTA
>CM042746.1:47421038-47428538 GCA_022496165.2 Catalaphyllia jardinei
TACTACTACTACTACTACTACTACTACTACTACTACTACTACTACTAGCCGCAGTCGGCTCGAATCTTTGCCAGTCATGAAAAACCACCAGGGTCTCGGAGACTCTGAAGATGAATCCGATGCTAAGATATTTTCTGTTCCTGACTCTGAAACTGGTCAGCAATCAGTTCCACGCATCCAGCTCAAACTGATGCGAAGGCAGCCACAGCAAGGGAACGCTGATAGAGTTCTTGTCGAGAATAATTTGGACACAACATCTGTCATATGGCGATCAAAGTTTTCCCTCAGTACTTTTACAACTGTTCTGGCAAATGCACAATTAAAAGGTCTTAAAACTCCTCTCGATGACTCAAACTTGAACGCTTTTCAAAGGCTTGCTGACCAAGCTTGAATATCCTTTGTTTGGTGGACGCTTTTAAAACTATATAGATGCTGCCAATTTTCGTTTAGCCGACTAGCCTACTTTCTTTTCAGTTTTTCATTCAAATAATTTACAAACGGCGTTTATGCCATGTGACTCCCCACTTGCTGTTTTAGCCACACTAACGTCCGGTCGTTTTGTAAAACTAAAAAGCCAATAAAATTTAGCTATAATTTCCAAGTATACAGCTGATCCGAATTTAGTAAAACAATTATTCCATTCGCGCTTGTTGGATCCAACGCGCGCTCATGGAATAATTGTTAAATAAACTAAACCTCTTTTCACGATCTTGCGAAGGCTTCTCCATGATTCCATTTACTAGTATGAAATATGCCATTTTTTTGAAGCTTTCGGCATTGTCTTTGTATTGATTTCGTCGCCCACTCGGCGGCTCAGCGGCGTAAAACCTCGCAGATCGCTTCGCTCGCTTACTTTTTCTCACCCTTAAACTCATGAGGTAGACTTGTGGTAAGTCTAATAAATATACTACGATCGGCCGACAATAACTAAGTGAAAAGTTACCTCACCCTCGAATATGGCTTACCGATATCTCAGCTTATATCTTATGTTAAAACTATTTTCGATTATTGATCTTGAGAAGTAGGCAGGAGTGGACCACGGCTGCATCTCATTTTGACTTAAAAATCAATGTTTGGATCTAAAAGTGTTTTGACGTCACTACGTTGTTTTGGCCGCGCCAAGATGGTCACCAATTTTAGGGTCAACCGGTCAACTTCGAACAGATTAAAAAGCAGTTTTCGCTTACCGTATACGAAATCCAAGTAACGTTGAAACTTTATTATTAAGCGAAAATCTCACGTGCGAAAATTTTGTTTCAGTAACACTTTAATCAGTACGTAAAGGCAGATAAGGGTTGCTAGTCCAGAGGAATCCGGCCCCATTGTGACTCACAAAAACGTGTACTTTTCCAGCAGAAATTACGAAAGAAGGAGCTCAAAGCTTGCGGGGGAAAAATACCAAATGTAGCTGTATAGTGGACTTCGCCCTTGTTGGGGGATCATGGGTAATCAGAGCAAGCAAAAACAAGATGGCGGCTGCGTGTAGCCGTTATGAATGCTGGCGAAACCACAGGCTCCCCAAGCACAAAATACGTGGTGTATGCGACAGCTTGTGTACATAGAGAATTGTATGGGAAAATCACCGATCGTAAAAAAGAATGTGTAAATAACTATCTCATTTGATATAAAGTTTTCCTACCTCAAATGTTTCGCGAACTTGTCTCTTGTGCCGAGTTTAGAGCCATTCTGACGCCGTTTAGTGAATCTGAAACCGTTACTCCTCCTTCTAAAATAATGGAAAGGCAGACCACTCCGTACATCGCTGGCAAGACGTCACTCCACAAATCGCTTTCTCCTCAAAAGGAAAAGTTTCGATTCGCAATAAAAAAAACAGTTCCATAAAGCCCAATAAATTTCACTCCAAATACATTTGCTTCGGCGGCCGAATGAGTCGTGAAGAACGAAAAATTTGCCTTAGAACATTCACCTCTTCGGCTTTCCACAGAGGCTTGTGATGAGGCCGTTAACAATGGCCGCTCTCACGGTGGTTTCATTCTCAACTCTGATTGTTCCATTTGAATTTGAGCGCGCGCTTACAACACTACCCTCCACCCGAGGAAAACGTACATTTTGTCGCGAATCAGGTGTCCCACTAGGGCTCCCATGGTCTATTTTCTGACGCTTGTATAGTGAGCAATAGGCACAATGACAATTATGTTTACATTTAAAAATTACAGCGTCTAGATACCCGGCAGCCGGGAAGTGTTTTTGATATATTGCATACCCAGCAGTCTGAAGTTATTCTAGAATGTCCACGGAAAAACTCATCCAATCCTTTCATAAACTGTAGATCTTTGTTTAGAATTGTCAAGCAATTTCAATCAATTTTGGGTTTGTGGTTGAGGAAATTTTCGAGCTTGGGCATACTCTTAAGTCTCGATGTTTCGACACTTAGAAAATATTCATACTCTGACTCCAGTGTCAACTCTCAGAGAATAATTTCTACAAATGCCTGAATCCTGTAAGAGTATTCAAGTTCAGAAATGCTCTTCACGAGATGTTCTTCACGAGTCTTTCGGCCGCCGAAGCACACGTATTTGGAGTGAAATTTATTGGGCTTTATGGAACTGTTGATTTTATTGCGATTCGGGACTTTTCCTTTTGAGGAGAAAGCAATTTGTGGAGTGACGTCTGGCCAGCGATGTATGGAGTGGTCTGCCTTTCCATTATTTTATAACGAGGAGTAACGGTTTCAGATAACTTCACTAAATGGCGTCAGAATGGCTCTAAACTCGGCACGAGAGACAAGTTCGCGAAACATTTGAGGTAGGAAAACTTTTTATCAAATGAGATAGTCATTTACACATTTTTTTCACGATCGGTGATTTTCCCATACAATTCTCTATATACTCAAGCTGTCGCATACACCACGTATTTTGAGCTTGGCGAGCCTGTGGCGAAACTGAACTTTTTTGAGATTGCTTGCCGCTTTTCGCTCGTGCAAAGGCAAACTGACATCAAAAATAACTCATTGGAGAACATTTGTTTTTATTCTGACATTAACAAGTATAGAAAAGAGCTTTGAGCTACTTTTTGAAGGGACAACTTGGAACTTCCGATGGGAACGCTGCATATACCATTATGGCAAAACACTTGGAGGATTTACTTGAACTTGCCACCGGAGAACTAAGGTTTTATCTGCAACAGAGAGCGTTAACGTGCACGCTAATCATGCTGATTTAGCAGCCCGTGCGTTAGTAGCATTTGGGCAAAACCAGCCTATAAATAAACTGCAGAGACTCTTCTTTTTACTCTACAAAGGGAATACAGTGACGAACTAAAGTGTTATGGTGCGACAGAAGATCCCTAGGAGATGGAAGGCTGGGGTGGGGGGACAACGTGCTTAAGTGGTCAAAAGTTCATAATGGGCAGATCTTCGGCTCTATTTTAGAGAACAAGGCATTTTCAACAGACTATAATTGCAACAGACTATATTGGCCAATATAAGGTTAGAAAGGCCTTCTCGTTTTACAAAAGTGGCTTTGTTTATAGGGTCTATGTGAAGACCATAAATACTGAAGATGTCTTCTTAAAAGCTGCAGTGAGTCCATCACAGAGAATCGGCAGGGATGAATCCCATAAAGGCAGGGTCTTTATCAAATTGTCAGGAGAAGGAGTGTGTGGATATTGAACCTGTACAGCTGGCTACAGCAAGTGCTGCAATCATGTCATTGCACTACTCTACAAAATAGAATTTGCAGGAGAACATGGGTTTATAGACCCATCCTGTACTGAAAGAGCATGTTCTTGGAAAAACTCTAGTAATAAAGACATACAGTCCAAGAGGGTACAAGATATGGTAATTGTAGACATGTTAGGTCTAATGCTAATCCTAATCCTTTGATCCCAGACCTTTGACGCAAAGATGTCTTGCTGAAGAGTATAAGCAATGTTTCCTTTCCAAAATAAGGGACTCTGCCTGGTGCAGTGATTAATATAACGCATGCCCCAACAGCTAGAGAGGATCTCCCAGCTCCTTTGTGTGACTTAGCTTCTGAAGTTTCTAGCAAGAAAGAAGGGAAAAGTGAGGAAAAATTGACATCTAGTGAAAGTAGTATAAGGGAGCTACAGAACTGAAGCATCCAGGGGTCAGTCAAAATCGGATGTTTGGAAAAGGCAGCATAAGGGTAGGATAACTGTTTCCAATTTTCATGATGTCAATACTTAAGTACATCAAAGTGCTCTGTGAGCAAACTCGCGAAGTAGACATGGATTTACAGAATTGAACAAATGAATTAAGATATTTTTTGAACTGTGCTTAATATTATCTGGTTTAGGGAATATGGTGGTTGATTTTCATGTTGAGAGTATGAGCAGCAGTTCAGTGATCATTGTTCCCCTTTGGGCGCTTCCGCTCAAAGGGATTAATTGGCAACCGCAAGCGACACACCCAGTATTCATAGGCGTTATGTTATACCGCATGCTATATATTGTATTTCAGTTGCTCTCACTCTCGAAGCGGTCACATTGTTTTTCTACATCGTGTAGTTTTTCTTTCGTGTAGTTAGTCATGGGTAAAACTCGTCGTTGTACTGGCTGCAAGACGCCACTCTCGGCTCATACCTTTGGAAAGCCGGGAAAGGGTTGCTCTGGGCCAGAACACTTCCCTGATGTCTCTTTTGTGGAAGAAGATACAGCCCATACTTCGCCGTCCATTCCAGTTGAAAATGAACCGCGCGACTCCCTAGAGGCCACTCTCGCTTCTTTGCTAGGGGCGGTTAAATCTCTTACCACGGGCCTGAAGGAAGTCCAGGCTGATAATCAGCAACTGCGCGCCCTCCTTACTCACCAGTCGCCGACTACAGAAATTCCTATTCCATCCACAAGCGCTGGCGGGGCGACGGCTTCTGGAGTTACTTTGCCTGAGTTGCGTGCCATGCAAGACTTGTCACAACAGGCCGATCGAAGCGTCGCTCAGCTTGGGTTGGCAGATTCCAGCGATAGTGACTCGGACCACGACGAGGTTGAGCCGTCCGCGCACGTCCGTGCCAAAGACAACAGTGCGTCCCATGGTGGTGGTAAGTCTTTAAAATCCGGGAAGGAGTCAAAAATTACGACTACCGTCCTTTATCCTCAGTTATGGCCGCATAGCTTCCTCAGTCTCACGAATGCTCGTCGTGATATTAAATATGATGACCTGACGTTAGAGGAGTTCGTTGCTGGTTACGGACAAATCCTCCTATCCCCCGACATTGCAGAGACAGAGCGTTCCGCTCGGCTTAAGCATTTGGTGTCCCTCATGTATTTTGCCCAGCAGTACGAGTGGCAAGCCGTCCTCAGTTTTCATGGGGCTGTTCTTCTGGAGATCGAGCGAGGCCTTCTCCAGTGGGGCGACTCCTTGTTTCATTTAGAGAGCCGTACTCTCTACGGGCATCCTAAGACGCCAAAATCAGCTACCAGTGGAGGATCTTCCACGTCCTCTAACCCAGTGTTGTATTGTCGAGATTTCCAACGGCAACATTGTTCTTTTAATCAAGCCCATTATGGCTACCTTCGCGGCGAGAGAAAGTGGCTGCGGCATATTTGCTCTGACTGCTGGGTGCAATCAAGAAAACAAGAACACCATCGCGATGGCTCGTCCGAATGTACCTTTGCCTCTGCAAGTTCGGAGGCAAAAAACTAACTACCTCGAACACCTTCGTCCACCGTGCCGAGTCCGTGGATGAACGTGTTCCTTGTTTTTCCGAGGAAGTTGAACATGACATTTTATCTTCTAGTTTTGACTGTTTTCAGGATGCCGTGGCTCCCTTTGATTTTACCGAGTCTGTTAGCGGTTCAAGTTCTAGTTCACGGTCGAGTTTTTCACAATATTTTTCGCCTCGTGCGGCTTGTTATTCTTATCGGGATGTTCATGATTTCGTGACTAAAACTGGTAAACCGAATTATTTAGTTGCTAGGGTTCCTGTACCCTCCACATTGAATATTTCTAAATGGCGCGAACTACTTCAAGGTTATGATGACAATGTTGTTTGTGAATTTTTAGAGTTTGGCTGGCCAGTTGGTTTTATGCCCACTACATTGCCCGTTTTTGACCTTCGGACTCATCGCGGTGCAATTCTATTTTCGGAGCAAGTTACCGCTTATTTAACAAAGGAAATGTCTCTCGGAAGGGTTGCCGGTCCTTTTGACACCGTGCCATTCACCGATGGCTTTGTGGTTTCGCCTCTTAATACCGTGCCCAAACGGGACTCGGATGAACGAAGAGTTATTGTCGATTTAAGCTGGCCCTGCGGTACCTCAGTTAATGACGGAATTCCAAGTGACTCATTCCTAGGCGAGCCCATTTCATTGACGTATCCGACCATTGATTCGATAGTGGATGCAGTGATTTCTCTGGGTCCGGGTTGTTTGCTCTACAAACGTGATCTCAAAAAAGCGTATCGTCAGTTTCCCGTGGATCCCAAAGATTATCATTTACTGGGGTACACCTGGGACAATCAGTTCTATTTTGATACGGTCCTTACAATGGGCTTACGGTCTGCGGCGATGGCCTGTCAGCGATCAACCTCAGCTGTTTCCTGGATTTCCCGACAACAGGGGCGCTCATTGTTCAATTATCTGGATGATTTTATTGGAGTCTCTTCTCCTTGTACAGCCACTAGTGATTTTCAAGGAAATCAAAGGGAAAATAACAAGACAAACTGTCTCAACATCTTCTCTTTCACCAAGTCGAAAAAAGTCCAGCACAAACAGCCTATGATGTGTTAAACTCTCTCCAGATCCAGTCGGTGATCGCGACGACTAATGTATCCTTCAACTACTAAAGTTGAATCACTCCGATTCCTTCGAAATCAAGCTTCTTGAACAAAACATCTTGTTCACGCTTAGCTGTGTTGTGTGTAGCTTGCGAAGAGTTCCGGTGCAAAACAAGCCACGAAGACCTCCCCTCAAAACAAACGTTGCGACTCTATTTGCTAACGAATGAACACATGTAACCTCTAGGCTTTAGAACAAAGGCATTCCCGAGTGTCAGAAAAAATCCAGAAATACCAAATATACTCACTGACAGTTGTTTGGTAAAGGACAAATTAACCCACAGACAATCCTATTACAAACGGCGAGCCCGCTGAGTTGTCTACGGTTTTATGGTGGATATGATACGCATGTTTATTTCTTTCCCGTTGGTCGTTTAATGTTGACATAGCACAGTGGTACTGACAATTGCTACTGGTCAAGTGAGCCGCTATCTACTCCGCGTATTAGTTGATTTTTTAATTTTTTTTCCTTTCTGTTTTCGTTGTTTTTAGCGATACATAAGAATAAATGCTCTGTATTCATATCATTTCGCTCGCTATATGCTCATTTACCATACCATAAAATCGTACTTTAGTGACTTCCGTTTCTGTAAAATCCATTATTAGGAAGTCCGCATCCAGTGAGAACTTGTGCTTCTCGTCGATTTTATGATTCTCGATGTTCTCATTTTCGGCGGCCGAGTCTTCTTTAAATTATATCTTTTAATTCAGACCTTTAAAACAACTTATTTTAATGAAAAATGGA
>CM042746.1:47436038-47441399 GCA_022496165.2 Catalaphyllia jardinei
TTTCCAAAACAGTTTTCCGGTGTGAAATTTCGTGCGAAGTTTGAAGTTTTCCAGACTAGTCTATTGTAATAGCGTTTTATACGGGATACCGAAGTATCAAAGGGACAAACTACAGAGAATCCAGAATATTGCTGCTCGAATGATATCTGGAACACAAAGTTCTGACCATATAACCCCTATTCTAAAGAACCTGCATTGGCTGCCAGTCGAAGCAAGAATTAATTTTAAAATTTTACTTATAACGTATAAGATTTTAAATGGGCAATCCACCAGTTATTTAGAACCTATTATACAAGAATACCACTCACCAAGAACAATGAGATCATCAACTCGTTCACTACTATGCACCCCATCTATCAAATCCAACTTTTATGGTGGCCGCGCTTTTTCAGCAACTGCGCCGAAGTTATGGAACTCGATTCCCGAGTATATTAAAAGAGTAGAGACAGTAGAAACATTTAAAACTACATTCTTGTTTCAAAAACATTACTGTTAACTAATTATTATTATTTGAATTATTTGTTGTTAGGCGCATTGAGGTTAGAAATGCACCCTATAAGCACCTATTTATTATTATTATTATTATTATTATTACTACAAAACAATAGTTACTTTAAGCATGGCGTTCACGGCAGACGGCAAATGGCAAAGATGACCTCTGAATTTGTGTTCTTTTCTTCTAGTCCTTAATTAAATCACATAGAAATAGAAAAATGTCTCCTACTATTCACCACAAATACAAATATTTTCACTCTTCTGTTCAAAGAGCTAAAGACAAACAGCAAAAGTTTCATTTTTGCCATTTGACGTAACTTCAAGCTTAATCTCTCTAATGTCTGTCAGTCGTCACTTTTAAAATCACTTGAAATCAGACTTTTCTACCGTAAATTGAATAGCAGAAAGCGAGGAAATTGGTTAAGTGTATTCTACAGAAATTCTCCTAAAAACAGCAACGATCAGAAACGTAAATTTGACTGAAATTGACTCAAATTCTACGGCGAGAGAAACACAGGATTAAACGCCATTATAGCGACAAGCTAAAAACAACCGAGCAAACTCTCACAACTTCAAAACATTCGACTGAATTTTACTTACCGTGACTCTCCTTGCCATTTTAAACAGAACACATAAACTCTTGCGGTGAGTAATCGTTGATGGATGTGTAAAAAAGGCAAAAGATTGAGGATTACCGCTAACTTTTAGGAGCGAAATTTAAGCAGCGGGGCCGGCAGCGGGAAAAAAATCCGGCCCGTGGGCCGTATCGTAAAAAGCTGGACCGGTCACGTGTATAAGATTAGCCAATCAAATTGGAGGATTTAAACATCCGGCCCGCTCAGATGCTTGAGAAAAAAAAAATATATGTTATTTACCGGGCGGGAGGTCCGTATGGGAAAAAAACTGTGCCCGAGGTCTTGAGTACGGCCAGAGGCCATAGGCCGGGGGCCATATTCAAGACCAAGGGCACAGTTTTTTCCCATACGGACCGACCTAGCCCGGTAGTAGTATAGTAGTTGGGGCAACGAGCACAGTTATAATATTTTTTCTATTTTTGATTTTGTGCTCGTTTCCCCAACCACTTATTTTTGATTTTTCTATACCACTAAATCTTTAATTTTTTATTGTTCATTTTTTTCAATTAAATTTTAAAGACTGAAATTTTTCTATATTATTTTTCCAACTATTGAACACTGAAATTTTTCTAAACACTGGAAAAACTAAATAATAAAAACTAAAGAAATAAAAATTGAAATCCAATTTTTATCCAGACCAAAACCCGGGACATCAGTCTGGAACAAAAACCTTGAGATCAAATTTTTTTATGACCATAAGCATAACTTGTTTTACCATCTTCAAGAATATACCTCTTATCATCAAAACAACTGAGTGATACTTTATTTATCTCATAACTTCCCAATTGATGGTTCTCACTTCTTATTGTTTTCATTTTGTGATACATCTGATCATTATTGAATAAAGTATTTTTGTAATTGTCATGTGTTATATTATTTTTGATTACATTCTTTTTTATTCCTTTAGCAGTCTTTCCACCATTGTTATTATCTTTGATGTAACTATACATTTTTGATCTTAATCCAACAAATTCAACAATTGGAATTCCAGCTGCTTCATCTTTGAACTTGCCGATTACTTTTTTATTTGATTTGTCGAAATAAGGTGACTCTTGAGGATAGTCACTATTATCAAATTTATATTTTTTATCCCAAAAATCTTTGTAAATATCTTCTGCTTCAATCTCATATGTCAAACTATCAGTGTCAGTAAATAGTAATCTAGCTTTTTCTCCATACATATTTTTAATGTAATTATAATGGAAACCATACATCAAAGTCTTACTTAAATCTAAGATACACATACCTACATATGCTGGTCTGTTTAAAGTTAGGGTTTCTTTTATTTTATGAACAGCAACCAGATTCTTATTGAATATCTTACAACTAATATAAGTTGGCTTACTAGTTAATTTTAATAACTTTTTTTCATCAGTGACTAATCTTACATCAACACGCTTTCTGATATTTTCCATAGTTTTTCCAAATACACTATTATTCATTAATTTGAAAAAATCTTTTTCAAAGTCATTTTTGGCATTTTTTCTTTTTTCTGTATTATAATCAATATATTGCTTTAACCATGGAGATTGATCGAACTCAAGTATTCTATGAATTTTTTTTAATTTAATCCCAAGTTTGAGATATAACTGCAAGTTTCTATAATGAAGAACGTATTTTTCTTTTTTGTTTAATGTTGGAATTAATTTATTAACTAAACCGATTGATATATTATATTTATTAGCAATCTTCTTGGAATATTTTGATAACATATCTTCAGTTACTCTAATTTTCTCTGCTGCTAATGGGTAATCATTATGAAGATCATGTAACTTTTCTGGATAATCAAGATCTACTTCCATAATCAAACCTTTCTTATTGTCTTCTTGATATTTATCAAGATCTAATTTATCAATTTGTTTTTGTGTCATCCATTTGAATCCACCAGTTGGTATATATTGACTCATTGCCCAACCATAAAGATTATTAGCATCAAGATACATGATATACTTTGAGGGCGCCTTCTCATCATATTCTTTCATGTATTTATTATTTGCTTTTCCATATCGATTGGCAATGTAACTTATTCCACCTCGTAAACCTTTTTCAATAAACTGAAACATATCAATGTCAGTCATCAATTCAAGTTTAATATTAGTCATCTTTAACATAGCATCCCATGACAATCCAGGTGATGTAAAATAATGACATGGATCAAGCTTATAATATTCAAGACAAGTCTTCCTAAAGTTTTCGAATACATCAGCGAGTAGAAGAATATCTGACTGTAAGTATAAGTTATGGTAATCACCCATATTTTTACAATTAAATGTTTTCCAAACTTTTTGAGCATGTTTGTAGTCTTCATCTGAAATATGTTCATTGTTCAATATGCTGTAGAATTCTTCTTTTTTTGGTAGCTGTTCTTTAAACTTATCAAAGCTGTCCATGAAGTCATAAGGATAAACACCTTTTTTGGACATTAGATCAAGCTTAGTACCTTTAAACCTCATCGAGGTATACTTCAATGATTTTTTTGGTAGATTACTGACAAGCTTTTCAAGACTAGAGCTCATGAATTGAAAACTATCAATAAAAGTCAAGTGATTACCTAACATGAATGCCATATACTTTTCCATATTATTGGGAATTGCATTTATATTCATTTGATATTTCTTTCCACTTTTATTAACATATTCATAATTTTTAACAATAGATCCAATTTCTTGCATTATAAAATGAGAATCATAACCTCTCAAATTATGAAATATGACTGGTATTTTTATTTGTTCTGGATTTAATCTGAGTTGTAAATTACATTCTTGATGAGCTGAGCCTCTATACTTACCAGTAATATGACAATGATCTCTAACTCGAATATCTTTATCAGTATATTTTTTATTACAAATGTAACATTTATTAGCTTTTTGAAATTCATCTTCATTTTCTTTTGTCATATTCAATGGTTTATTTAATTCTTTTTTCATTATTTGCTTACAATATTTTACTTCATCTAACATGTATTCTAAAAATGTATAAACAGCTTGTTCACCTCGATATATTTTCATTGGTTGACTATATTTATCATCATAACAACATACAACCTTATAACCAAATCCACAATCAGTATGTTTTTGATATGCTTCAGTATATGATTTGTTATCATTTGATTGACAACTTGATATCTTTTCAGGTATTGCTTCAAAGTCAGCATATATAACAAATGGAACTGGTTGTTGTTTTTGAAAGTTATTAAATTTTAATATATTGTTTGATTTGTCAGGCATTTTAACTGCTTGTTCTCCATTAACTTCAATACAATTATCTTTATGATTATTTAATACCCTTTCAGAGCTGAAACATTGAAGGCAATGCATACAGAAGTGCTTCCTTTCTTTGTGTTTTGTTTGTTTATTCATAAACCTATTGAAGTCTTCAATTAAAACATAATGTTTATTATCATTTTCAGTTATCAATAATAAATTCATGTCTTTTGACACATAAATGGGATATGGTTGTTTGTTTTCATATCCAAATACATTAACATTAATCTCATTTTGCTTTTCAATTTTATTATACTGCTTTGTAGTTACTGGAAATTCAATTCCAGAGTAGTCTAAATTTTTGACATATTCTTTATCCGATTTTTTGATTCTCTGTGGGTTCTTATCTTGAGGATTTAAATATCTGATGTGACACCATCGGAAACATTCATTATCCTCATTTTTCATATTAATCAATCCCTTCGCACTATTTCTAAGTTCTGAGGGTAGTTCGATATATGATGAGCCTTTCATTGGCTTATACTGTACGATATTAAGATAATGATTGTCAACAGATTCAATGGTCCAACCAGAACCTTCAGAAATCCATTGAGCTACCATATTCAAGATTTGTTGTTTTGATAATTGTAATGCTTCATGTATTTCTGTGTTATTCATGATAGTTTGAGGTTTGCTATTGAAGTATGCAGTTTTAAATACTGTTTCATTTTTTGATAATTTTTTGAATGTTACTTTGAGAGTTTCAACAAATTTTAAACCTTTCATAGATGTTAGCATATTATCAATATGATATTCAACTGCTTTTCTTGTGTTTTGCAGTTGATCAAGAGGATCTTTATTATTTCTAATGCTGATTTCGAAGGACTTTGTGTAACCCTTCAGAGCTCTAGCAGTTTCTTCTATTTTGGTTCTAGGGGATGGGACTGGTTTCTTAGTCCTTGGTTTTGGATTTGGTTTGTAATCATTACTGAATTCTAATGGTGGTTGAATTATATTGTCTTCATAAT
>CM042746.1:47451423-47466084 GCA_022496165.2 Catalaphyllia jardinei
AGAGAGAGAGAGAGAGAGAGAGAGAGAGAGAGAGAGAGAGAGAGAGAGAGAGAGAGAGAGAGAGAGAGAGAGAGAGAGAATCGTAATCGAAGTCTATAGAGAAGAAATTAAATTGTCAGAGTGGCCCTGAATAAGAAGAAGCACGGTTAAACGTTTACGTAGCCCGTGCTCCGCGGCAGATGCCGTTTCAGGTGTTTTGCGGGAAGAGGCTCGGCGAGATATAAAAATTCCTTGCCACCACCATTCATCCACAGAGCTTTTAATTTAAGGAGGGTTTGGGTCGACATCACCGCCTGCAAATTGACAACGACCTGCGTTCGGTATTGGAGTCAGAAAATTTACAATTTTCTAATAGTTTCTTTGCAACATTGCAGCACTTGCTTTCCGAGAAAACCTCAAACCGCCTGTTGTATGCGGCCTACTTTAGTTAATAAGTTCCGTGTAAACGGCGTCTCTAATAACTGTGATTTAGTTACGAAACTTCGGTGAGCAGTAACCGTAGTAAACCTCTCTCTGAAAACATGGTATTTCTGTGCAATTGCTGTTACTGAAGTGAAACCGAACCATTCATAAATATTGTCAATAACTCCAATACTTCCGCTGAATCAACTAAGAAGCCTGGGCTGTATTTCTTTCAAATTACACTAAAAAATAATTGATATTCTTAAGTTAAGACCAGATTTTGTCCGATCACATTTGAAATTATTTCGCTGGAGCAATTTGAACGCGCGTCACGTACGAAACCCGCATTTTGACTTCCGGTCTCTTTTTCACATCTTACTTCCGTTTCCCCCAACTGGCAGAGACATGCAACGAAAAAAGTGAGAACTTCCATCCCTTGTCACTTAATTATTTTCAGTGAGCGATCGGATCCTCTGAGAATTTGCCAGTCCCAGACTTCCAAGATCTCGGTTCTAGACCTCGCACTAGCAGACCGCGCAATTTACCGCGCGCGCGCGTATTAAAATTTCAAAATGGCCGCCACAAAACGCAAAACACGAGCGATAAGGGTAGTTTGATTTTTTATTCATATTCTAAACGGGATATGAGAGCTCCCTGTGTGCAACCCTGTAGGTGAAGCGAATTAAGTTTTGTGGTCGAGGGAAAGCAAAGTGGACGGTGATTGCAGGTTTCCCTGACGAAATGTGAATGCTTCAGCGGCCAAACAGATGAAATGATGAAATGTCGCCTTCTTCTCCAAACAAATAATTTTCCAAGTCGTCCGATAAAACGTCTAGCACGACAGGAAGTTTCTTGTTGATATGTACCCAGACCCCAGCCCACTGGCATGCGAAACTTCCGATCAAATGATACGGTTCAATCTATTTCGTTTCCTTAGTGGAAAAAAATCGCAGTTCCATTTGTCCCTAAAAAAACTACCAAAAAGTCCATTCAAATGATAAGAACTCCGTGTCTTCTCGTTATCACTTAAACTGTTGTAATGAGTGTGAGCGTTTGAAATATGTGAGTGCAGCTCACGTCTTAATGTGGTATATCCCCGACAATACATCAAGAAATGCTGTTCATGTTCTATGCAATCTTCTTTGCATGCTAAACATGTGCGTTCTTCTACTGGGATGAATGCTCCTCTATTTTCGTATTTACCAGTTTGTATTCGTAATGCATGACATCCTAATTTAAGCCTTGCCAGGCTAATTCTGTGTGCTGGCTTTGCAATTAATGTCAAGTAGTTTTCAAATTGATAACTATTTTTAATTTCCTTTTTTATAAATTTTTCTCTTGAATTTGTTGGTGACCTATTCTGGGTTTCAAGCCAGTTCTGTAAATATTTATCCCTGAGGGATTTCCTTTTAACTAATCGTGCATTCTTGATGTGTTGCTGGGTTACTGATTCTTTTACTTTACACTTTGTATTGATTTCTTCATTATGTTGAATGTTGAAGAAAGGTGCATGTTTTGTTGCAGATTGAAATGCTTCTCGTAGCAACAAGTTGTTAGTTTAATTGCTTCAATCTTTGCCAGTAGCTGAAGATTGATGCTTTTATGTCGATGCTTAAAGTGTACCGCCCAAGCTCTGCTCTGCAGGCAATATTTTCTTTATACCATGGAACGTTTAATGACTGTTTAAAAAACTTTATATGAACTTGTTTAATTGTACTTTTATCAAAAGGTGTTTTGTATGATAGTAGTTCCGGTCCCCAAATTTCGCATGCGTAAATTAAGTAACACGGGTTTAACCAGGGCATTAAAGAGTTTGTTCTTAATCGCAATTGTCGCTGCATCCGTATTAGAGAAGGATCGATTTTATCATCGACCGAACTTTGATGGCTTTTTTCGCTAAGAATTTCTCTTGCATACGTGTAACGACACCATGACGTCATTTCTATTCCTAAATATATTTGTTTCTCAACAATTTGTAAAGTTTCATTCTCATATTTAAAATTTACCTTGTTCTTGTTTTGTCCGTTACCACTAAATATAATTATGTTTGACTTCTTGATATTAACTAGCTTTGAGCTTCCAATCTCGAGCATGTTTATGAATAACATCAAGCGATTGTTGCAGCCCTTCTGGAGAGGGGCTGATTACTAGCAAATCATCTGCATACATTAGCACTTAAGAGATTGATTTCCTAACACCACACCTGGGCATTTGTTTTGTTTCAAATATTGCGGTAAATCATTCATAAATAAAGAAAACAAAACTGGACCTTGCCATATCTCCTTGTTACAGAAAAATAGGTCTGTAAGTGTGCTCTGGTCAATTTTAACACAACTCTTAATTGAGGAATGCATGGACTTTATGATATTCAGGAATATTCAATGAAACCAAGATAAAGCTTTTTTGAGTTGTTTGCTGTATTTATGGAGTAGTTGGCGTAGAATAAATAGACTATCCGTGGTTCTGGCGTTTGGTCTGAACCCAAACTGATCTGGATTTAAAATATTGTGTTGCTCAATAAACCTATTTAATCGGTTTTGTAAAATTGATGGGAACAATTTCCCTAAGCAGCTGGTTTAAGTAATTCCTCTTTAATTGGCTGGACATTTCTTGTCACTTTTCTTTTTGTATATTAGTTTTATGACACCTATGTTCCATTCAGCCGGGAAGGTGCCCGTTTCAATGATGTCATTGAATATCCTTTCTAGAGAGGGTATGACCTAATATCGTCCGTGTTTAAGCATTTCATTTCAGAAGAGTGTCCGTACCGGGCGCTTTTTTTATTTTTGAGTTTAGAAATTTGATCATGAATTTCTTTTACGGTGATCGGCCCATTTAAAATTTCATCTGACGTAGTTTCGTCAAGATTGTTTGGGGGATTGAAAACTGTGTGTGATTCCTGAGTTTCATCTTTGTCATATAAAAGGTTCTGGAAATGCTTTAACCAATCTTCTGGTGGAATATCAGAACTTTTGGCAATGGTTTCACTTTTTCGAATTTTGTTTATTAGCTTCCAGAAATCTCCGCTTTGGTTGAAATTCAAGATGTTTATTTCATCTAAAAGTTGATTTTTATATCTCTTATGCATCTTTTTACCAACTTTTTGTATTTCTTTTTGGGAACAAAATATTCTCGTTGCAATGATCGAGGAGCTGTGGGATTAATTTTGTTCGCAAGTTTCTGCAGCTCTTTCTTTAACTGTCTGCAAGTCTTATCATACCATGGTTTGGTGTTTTTTGGTGTTTTTTCGTGTTTTTCTACGTGATGGTACTAGGCTAATTTCTGCAACTAATTATAGTATTTGATTGAACTGTGAAATCTCGTCATCTAATGAACTATGGTGTTTTACACTAAAAGATTTTAGCCTGTTTTGAATTTAAAACTCGACAATGTACTTATGAACTTATCTTTGGATTCTGGCTTCCAAAGAAACTTGGTGAAGCAAAGATGCCTCTGTTCTTGGAGGCTCTTTGAGTGAGTGAATACTTTATTTACCCTCGGATTTTAGAGTAGCTTTCTCTTAGTTAATATTTCCGAGCATTTCCTACCCCAACCCTCAGTATAACAACAAAGGTCAGACCATAACACCAGGAACTACTCATTACGATAAGCGTGTAGGTGCTTTTACGTTCCCTGCTAACCATAACATCGGAGACGCAGGAGACGGGGCCTATGGTTTTTAGTCCTTATTCGAGATGAACGTCTAACCAATTCTAGATATAATTACAAAGGCAGCACGTTCTCCTCAGTTGTTTCAAGATCCTGAGTGTTGGTCCGGTTGAACCCTCGACCTCTCGCACGGCAGTCCGGCGCTCCACCAACTGAGCTAACCAGGCGGCGGTTGTGACGTAGCCCAAACCAAAGCAAAGTGAATTTCTTTTAACACTCTTGAAAGACGCTTTGCTCTGCCAGTTAACAAATAACTGTGTTTAAACAATGTATCTTTGGTTTTAAAACGCATTTACAGATTTGTTGTGGGCATGGGCCATCTGCCATCACAGGGAGATCAGACCTACCTTCCTCTTCGACCCAATTATTCTCATCAGTACATTCATTCAACGGGCATGCAACAAAGTACCAAGAACAGGCAAACACGTGAATCACAATAACCAGTTGGAAGAAGAACTTGCTCATGCGCACTTTAAATACGCTGAAAACAAGCACAATAAAACAAATTATGAATTCAGAGTTAGATCGGTATTGGTATTATGAATCAAAATTCTTCCAGTCGCGCGTGTTGAATATGAGATGATTATAGCCAACGAGGCGCGAATAATTGTCTTCACAGTATGCTTACTCGATATTCAGCCTGCTTGTCAACTCAACGATAAACTGCTGCATACGAACAAGGCGAAGTAAGTGCAACAACCTCAAATACGACAGCACAAAGAGCTGTCTGTCTGCGGGCGCCGCTAAACCAAAGAGGTCGATGGGAAAGGAAGCCAGCAGATCGAAAGGAAACTTTCCTTTAGCGTAGTGGACGAGTAGTCTGTGCCCTTCGCAGATGGTTTCACCAATGTTGTTTGTGTACGCCATGTGGAAGTTGAGATATATCTGTTCAAAATCAAACAATAACATAGTAATTTCATCACACAAGTCATAGCGAATACTAACAAATTATTTAATTAATGTTTTAATTCAAAACTAATCTTTTCCAGAAACAAGTATAATACACTACTACGGGGAAGGGGTGCTTGCCGTATCTTTAAGTGGTTTATGAATAAAGGCGTTTTGATAGCTTTTAGGGTGTTTTAGCCTCACAAAGTCCCCACCAGGAGCTTTCGATGTATCTTTTAAGGTATAGAGCCAAAAACAAAATATGGTTGGAGATGAGCTGTTGTTTTTAGAATCGAGTACCTCTTTGGGGTGGAAAAAATGAATTTATTTATCTATTTATGTATTGATGTTGTGTTGGAGGCAGAAAATGTCTATCAAACATCGAAATGAAAGGTGATTATTTATTTAACCTCTAAGCTTTGTATCAACTAGATTTTACTGCGAGTTTCGTGTAGAAATCGTTGGTAACAAGATTTCGGTTTCTCGATTTGTCCTTGTGGAGTTTGCTTGTTAGCGAATGTAGAAAATTAAATGAATTCAGAAATTAATAAATGACTCTATTTCATTTTCTTCTGTATCCTATCTACACGTAGGCTTTCGCTTATGTTTTTAGAATAGAATTTTGTACCTTGAAGGCTTTAGATAATATCGGACTATACATTCGGCATCATTCATCTCTTCGAGTGAGAACCTGTTATATTCTTCGTCTGACAGAAAATTCGTTGCCATCGATAGTACCGTTTTCGTAGCTCAAGAGAAACAGGTTTAGAGCTCGTAAAAGGAAAGCATGACAAACCATTTTGATAGTTTTAGGTCGATGATTGCAAGGACTCGACTCTTTGGTTTTAACACCGTGAACAACGTTCTCGACCCAGTCCTACAGCAGTTTTATTCATCGTCATCGTCTCATTCGTCGTCGGTGTTCCCTAAAGCCAAGCGCACGACCGCAAATGCCCTGTATCGCGAACTAGACATTTCCAGTCTCCATGCCTCTCACTGACAAGAAAAAATAATCAAGAAGATACCTTGGCTCGTGTCATGCACATGAGCTGCAACAGACAATTTCCCAGTTGCCTCTGTGTCAGAACGAGGTCGCGTGCGATTCCATTTACGCGAAAATGAGTTCACAAGTTCATTTTGATGCCAATCACTCTCATTTTTTTGCATTTGGAATCGCTTTGAAAAAGAGGCACAAAGGTAACTCGAGAATGACCTGTTATCCACCGAGGTTCAGCCAAGTAACTTATAATCATCTTGCCGGGTAGGTGTAGAAGTTTTGGCGAGTTTTGTTTCTTGATTCTAGTTACTACGGCCCATCATTAGCACCAACCTCAATGTAAAATGAAAATTCACAAAAATAGTTGAATGCAAATAGATACCACGGGTGATCTTGGAAAGCAGCCTGAAAAAAAAAGTAGTGCCAAAAGTGATTAGGTACTGAAAATAATATTAATAATTCTTGGTTTTCACATGACGTCAGAAAAAACAAAAATTAAAAATTTTCAGTTTTTACCTTTACCAGGTAAAAGTTACTTTTAAACATATATCTGTTGGCCAGTCTTCAGCTCGGTAGACCGCTTTGCTTTGAAAATATAACGAGGTTTTTCCACAATGCGTGACATCGGCATTGTCTCTGTGGGTAACATTTACGTGCACGAAAAGATCGATTCGCCTTATGCTTTCGAGTTCTGAGTAACTAATATGTTGAGAGAAGTCCCTATACGAATGTTTTAAGGTTTAACAGAGAGAATAAACGTTTTGAGAGAGCCAAAGTTAACTCCAGATGTTTCCACTGGTTTCCTGCCGTCATGTTGGAGTCCCTCAGACGGGTTCCAACGTGGCGTCTCCGTACTAAACACTATAATTTTCAGTGACACCTTTTGCCGAATAACTCGATTTCGGACGTTCTTGACTTACCATGTACGTTATAGTGAGGGTAGTAGCAAACACAAACAAGCAGTTGATATACTTTATGAGCTTCAGTTTGCTATTGGGCATAATCACGAAGTTGACAAACAGATCAGCCAAATAGACTGTAAACGACTTCAAGCTGGCGAGGATACGCTCTTTAGCAGTCGGGGTGGGCTCAGTAATTTCTTCCATTTCTAAAGTGATTTTGGTTTCGTCGTTGCCTTGTTCTTGTTCCTGCTAAAGAGATAACAGATTTGCAAAACAGATTAATTTAATTAGAAGTAGTATAGTTTAAAGTAATATTCCAAAAAGCATAGCGTCAACACAACGATAGTTTCATTTGCTCATTCCCAAGCTATATGTACCATTTCCCTTCATAAGAGAGAGCCTTCATAAGTTGTTTAGAAAAGGTAAAGGTAGAAAAAACCCAGGAATTCTCAGCTTTTACGGGTTAAATGTAGCGCATGCGTAATAAGTTAAAAGAATTCGATTGAATGCGGAATAGTTTTCTGGAAAATATGGCTATTTCTCTGGAACCACTCTTTAAAATTTCAAAAAAACTTGGCAAGAAAATACTTTAGGAAATAAGTAACTGGAACATTAAAAAAAAAAATGAACTCTAAAAAAGGAAACATAAGAGTTAACTTGTGACCATTCTCACAAGCTTGTTGCATGCAAATTACAAAAAAGATCTAATCAGTAGATATTCTGCAAATAAGCAAAACCGATTTTAAAGTCCTGTTTATATTTATTCCTGTTGTCATGAAAACGGCATATACGTCAGCTTAACTGTCAAAAAACCTAAGTTTCTGTTGTCAACTTACTTGCTGCCATTTTTTGACGACTCGCTCGGTCAATACGGCAAGGCCTCAGTTTGAGATCTTCCCGTAGCTACCACACTCTCGTTTATTAATTAAAGAGCTATTACCATGCCGGTTTACTGAATTTAATCTTCAGAGTATTTCCTATTCTGGAACTGAAATTTTCACTTTGTCGGTTCGATTCTTTACTAGCCACCAGGAGCTCTATATAAATTTATTTCTCAGTTCACTTTTGACATTGAAGACTAGCCAATGAGCCCTCGAGAAATTATACAGTTGGTATTAAAAATACCTTGAGTTTGTTTTCCTCCTCTCGTTTCTTATCCTCTTCCTTCTTCTTAGCGAAAGCCTTGGCGCGTTCGGCCACCATTCTTTGTCTCTCCTCAGCTGTTTCAAGGATTTTCTTACGAATTTGTGGATAGTGAGTGAGTACTTCGTCCAGGTCCTTTTTGGTTAACACAAAGACATCAGAATTTGTTTGTGCCCTGTAAAAATGGAGTCAGAATGAAGTGTTACGAATCAAAGAAAGAGAAGTGCGAGAGCTGTGAAAAGATTGTCAAAAGCTGTTTAATTTTTGAGGCAATTTACAATTGTTTCGTTGGCACAGTTTACTTCCTTTCTTGAGGTTTCGGATAATAACATCCTGGGAACGTATGCTTTAATTATTAACTTCAACCTTAAGACCTTTTGGTTCTAACCTGATCGATGCTGTTCTGGGGCAACTGAATACAACGCTGATCTCTCCAAAGAATCTTCCTTCACCCATGGTGTCAAAGATAATGGGCTCATCGTGCTCAGAAACAACTTCAACAGTGCCACGGTGGATAAAATACATCTACAAGTATGAAATGTTGAGTTGCAATAATAAGTTATGTCTTTGGCTCAGCGAATGGGGGCTTATACCAATAAAAGTAGACCTAGCCAGACACTTATAGGGGATGATATAAAAATATTAAAGTAAATTAAAAAAGACGACGAAAAAAACCTCGGCCGTTTTGGCTCACAAATTCTCAAGACTTCTTTTACTCAATTTAAGATGGTGAAGATAAAGAAATATTTAAAATTGTTGAAATTGGCTGATGCAAATGGCCACTAGCACAAATGAACAATTTTTATATGAGCCCGCGATACATAAATCTCTTCCTCCGAGATATGCTCTGGAGGCTCGCTCTTTATGCTGTCAGCGGCACGTTGTACTATAAAAGTAAAAAAAAAACGCTGAAAATGCCCCCCACCCCTCCCGCCCCTACCCTGCGTGCAATAACCCTCGTGGATAACGCTATCTGACGGATAAATCGCTATCCAGTGAATACGTGCTCACAAAACAAACCACGCTATCCGCTGGATAGTGAATTATCTGGTGGATAGCGTTATCCACCTTTTGAACAACCCCAGGACAGGTTTTTACTTCGCAGTCAGCAATTCATAGCGGGGATCCGGCCCAAGCGGAGCCCCATACCCATATAGGAAACTAAAAGAAACCCATAAATTGATTCATGCGTGGTTATCATGGCTAGCGGTACTGCTAGTGGGCGCGTACGCACGGCGGCGACGACAACAACGACGACGACGACGGTGGAGTCGCGCAAGATGGTGGCCATCCTCCAAATAATAGGTTGACAGAGACATGCAGCCTTGGTTTACCGTGTACTTCTTTGTTATTGGACATCCATGTTCGGATCAATTGACACCTGTCAAAACAAGGTATCTGCTGACCAGTATTACGTGGCCATATCGCGGGTTCAAGTCTACAACTCATCGAGGTCACGTGTTTTTTGGAGTTGACTGCTGACCAAGTGTTGGTTTTCGATTGTATCGCGGGCTCATGTCAGGTTAACTTGTAGAAAAGGGGGTACCTTTCTAAAGAAACTGTGGTGCTGCGTCGGTGGGAGTGTTACAAGACAATTTGGTTTTAAGAACGTCAGCTTTCGAATCTCTTTACGGTGGCCAATTCACATTATCAACTCAGTTGATAAAACCAAATTAACTTGTTGAAAACAGGGCATGATTGTTCGGAAGCCGGTCAACGCTAGCCCAGGATAAAAAATTATTCGAATTATAACTTTTTCACCTATACAATTTTTTTGCTGCTTTGTCTTGCGTATATGGTGATTATAAACCTCATAACAGAAAGCCAAATAATAAACGGAAAGCCTCACCGCAAAGTTACAACACTCAAATCAAATTTCTACCTTTTCCTGGGTGGGCCTAATCGGGCACTGAACAGCCCGGCCAAGAAGCTACGCTACGAATGGGATACTGCACAGCTCTCATGGATCGATAGGTGAGTTTAAAGGACAGAATGTAACTAAGTTGTGACGTTTTAAATTTGAGCTTTTTCTCATGTTATGAAAGTTACAGAGTTCTTTTTCTTGTTTACGCAGCTTCGTCTCGACAATTAGGGAATTGGGACAATTTCTTGAAAGTTATGTCAACCCTCGACTGCGTCTTTGGTTTTAATAACTGTTTCATATTCTCAGAAGGCCTCGTGTTTAGATGCTTAAACATAATCGACTTTTAGCGTAGGCGGTTTGTTTTCCCATTACAGACCACGTGATATCCTCTTTGGAATAGTTCTTTTATCCATCTAAAATTTATTAAGTAACATGCACGCAGCTATTTGAAACTTTGAAAGCAAGAATTCTCAAGAGTATCACATGATCTAAAATGGGGCATCAAACCACCCAAGCTAAAAAAGGTCTATTGAACAGCTGATGCTGAGCATATGTTTGCGGTATTGCAGTACATTAAACAATCCTAACCTCTTGTCCAATATCTCCTTTTCGTACCACGTACTCTTTGGCAAGAAAATAAACAGGCTTAAGTTTCATGGACAGCATCTTCAAGAAACCGATCTCCGTGCCCTCGAATAAAGGTACCTGATGGGACAAAAAATAAATATTTGTTTAGCGGGTTAATTTTTTCGAGATTTAATTAATTACCCAAGCAAAGCTAAAATATGAAAATTAACATTCCGCTAGACAAGGCAGTTGTACGGCTAGGCCTTCCGTCCACACTAATCCGTTAAGAAAACGGAGCTTTTCGAAAACGTTTTTTAATCCAGAGATATGTGTAAACGCTTTCTCTACATTTACGTGTGGACGAAAAACATTTTGAAAACGGAACTTTTTGAAAACGATGATGTCACAGTAATCACGTGATTTCCCTGCTCGAGTTTTCCTCAAACACATGTCCAAAATGACTGGTGATTGTTGAACGCGTGTTTCTACATTTCTCCGCCGTAATGTTTTCGGAAAGAATCTGATGAGCTTCAACACAAGTTTATTACAACAGTAGTAGCACTGAGTGGAGCCCAGTTCGTTCTGTAATCATTAAGTATGATTACGGACTCAATTGGACGACAAGATGTACTGTTACCAATAACTTAAAACTATGACAAAATTCGAGAAACAAAGCATCGATTCAGCGCTGAACAATTTTAAAACGTCGTTATGAATGCTGAAAACCCAGCAGTTTAGTCAACAAAATTCACCGCAACAGCGCGCGCGCAAAATGGCGCGTACTGTCTAATTACAAGCATGATATGTGCAACTGTCCGATTAATGCTTAAATCAGGTTGCTGATAGCCAATCACGTTCGAGAATTTTGTTATAGTTTTGATTAATGTAGAAATAGAGTATCAAGAGAGCAATACGTAACTATGTATAAAGGAGAACAGGCAGTCGAAGACATGAAGAATGCCGTGACTGGGGTTCAAGAAAACACTTCACTGGCCGGTCCCTGAATAATATTATATGTTGAATTTTGATACCCAGCTTTGTTTTCGTAGATTCCATTTATCTATCTACATGATTATGATTCTGAAATAGAGCCGCAATATCGTCGTCTTAATAATAATGAAAAACCAACTTTATTCAACTGTTCTATAATAATAATTATGCCCTGTAAATTTAAAAAGTCAAAATCAAGTAGTTCATACAAATAAGTGAATAAAATGCATTATTTTAAAGATTTATAATACGGTTCTTGGCCTCGTTTCATACAAACATGATAGTAATATCGTCTTAATAATAATAATAATATTATTGTTAATAATAATAATAATAATATTTTTATAATAAAAACAAGAAAAACCAACTTTATTCAACTGTTCTATAATAATAATTATGCACTGTAAATTAAAAAGTCAAAATCAAGTAGTTCATACAAGTTAATGAATAAAATGCATTATTTTAAAAATTTATAATAATGTTCTTGGCCTCGTTTCATACAAACATGATAGTAATAATAATGATAAAAACTGTCAAAATGTTAAGCATTTTATATATGTATATATATATAGCATATGTACATAAAATAATATTTTTAATATAATATTTTTATTGTTAAAAATCATAATAATAATATTTATTATTATTAAAAATAATAATAACAACAATTATAATAACAATATATAATAATAAACTTTTTGCATTGTAATAAACCGAAACTTAGTGTTCGACAATGTCAATAATCCGCATACTCGTCTTGCTGCAAATGATTTGACCCCCAAAAAAAACACTTGAATGACAAATTGAAAAACTAGATAACAAATAAACGCAAAGTGAGTGAGCTTTTTACCCGTTCAATAAGATCTTTGTACAGGCTGAGGGAAATGTCGGCTTGCAGAGATAGCGGCAGACCTTTAAACAGCGAAGTAGCATCAACGCCTTTGTTCCGCAACCAAAGATATTCGTAGTAGCTGAAAAAAAAGAGTTGGCATTCAGAGGGACAAAACATATCTCAAAAAAGATGTTAATTAGTGTAATCAACTAACTCTGACCGACTATAAGGGAAAAGGAGAATCTGACTGGGTACTCGGGAATGGTCTTAATATCCCGATAGAGCTATTTGATCTTTGCAAAACCTCAAGGCCGATCAATCAGATCTCACTCTCTTCACTGACTGGGTTATGCTAGACCTCGCTATGCGTTTGTATCGACTTTGATAGAAACCCCGGCCGAGCCCACCGTTTATCACTTAATTCTTGTAATTGTTTGAGATTAATTGGGGAGGACTCTGGCGGAGTGAGAGATGTGAATTCGAGGGTAGTTCTCTTAACTTTCATAGCACCTTTCTCCAAACAAGACCAGCTGAGTACAGGAATCTTTCAGGGCAGTTGCCAATGGTAAGCATTAAAATATAAGGGCTCTGAAGGGAGCGAGGAGCGTAAATATAAATTCCATTCGCAAAATACTATTTCCCAGCACAAATCCCAGTCCAATTCTATTCGTTTTGCTTGTAATTCCAATAGTCCAGTGAAAAATGGGCTAATGCTAATTCCCAGTTTACTCGCTCAGGCTTTTGTAATAAACTAATGGTCAAATTTTACAAAAGGTATTACAGACATACCTTACAATACGGGCTGTGAGTTTGTCAGATATTTCTTGTTCCTAAATATATAAAAAAGCGCTAGTTAAACTAAGTTATAAACTAAATTGCGTCTAAAGCAAAGAATTATATCATCTCTAGCCACCTCTTCTAGCTCGGAAGATCCTATGCTACTGTTCTGATCAATTTCTCTCTACCTCAAACGATCAAAATAGATTGGCAATTTATTTAGTTTCAGGTTACACTAGAGAGTGCGACAGGACCTTTACTATCATTAAAGTAATGATTTATTGTCCTTTACCTTCAGGAAAGTCTTGATAGCGCCAAGCCTTTCTTGATAACGAGCCCGCTGTGCATCAGCGTTAGCCAGACCGGCAGCAACACTGGCAATGATGAAACCGTAGAAAACGATACCAATGATCATACAAATCAATGCAAATGTCATCTGTCAATCAAACAATCAAGAAAGCAATCAATCAATTAATCAAGCAAGCAGGAAAGGAAATCAATTAATTAGCAATCCATCAATGAATCAGGCAATTAATCAAGCAAGCAAAAAAGCAGTCAATCAACAATCAGTTAACCAATCCATCGATTAATAAGTCACTTGACCAGTCAATCAACTTGTTCGATAGCTAGCCAAAAAGCTATGCAGTACAAAAACAAATTCCTTTCGAGCGATTACTATTTTGTGCCTGTACTTGTAAACTGCTTCCTCGTGAGCAGGTCTGTGTAATTAATTAGATTAATTTAACATAAGAATCATAACAATTGCAACTTCCTCAAAAGTAATTGCTGCATTAACTGCTGTATTTTGGTCCAACTATTTTGCAAGCTATTCTCCATATTTTTAATTTTGATATTTAAAATGTGATTGGTGCATTAACTGCCGTATTTTGCTCTAATTATTCTGCAAAGTTGTAATTGGAAAGTGTAATAAGACAGTTGGCTGTAATCGGACACCTGTAATCGAACAGTTACATGAGCCAATCATTTTATGTCCTCTTCACTAAATCCATCAGTCACAACATTGATTAGAATCACTAAAGTAACCAATTCAACAGACTCACTTTGTAACATTGTTGAGTCCCAGGTGACTGTGTTGAAAAGAACTTAACAGCCACTTTGCACGCTATTCTTCATATTTTTAATTATGATATGTAAAAATGACTATTAAAAGCTCTTCTTCAAATGAAACTTTTACTTTATGTGGCAGACTGTAATTGTTATGATTAATTGGTAACATGACAGCATGTATACCAATTCGCTCAGTGTGTAATAATTTTCGTGATTAACAAATCGGGCTACCGCTTCGCAGTCGCCCGATTTAACAGTACTACTGACAGTAACAATCACAGTGACAGTGTAGTAAGAGCAACAGTAACAGTAACAGTAACAATAACAGTAACAGTAACAGTAACAGTAAGGGTAACAGTAACAGTAACAGTAACAGTAACAGTAACAGTAACAGTAAAAGTAACAATAACAATAAAAGTAACAATAACAGAAACAATAACAGTAACAATAACAGAAACAGTAACAGTAACAGTAAGAGTAACAGTAACAATAAAAGTAACAGTAACAATAAAAGTAACAGTAACAGTAACAGCAACAGTAACAGTAACAGTAACAGCAACAG
>CM042746.1:47473513-47501747 GCA_022496165.2 Catalaphyllia jardinei
TATAATAAAAAGAATACTACATGTTAGCTCGAAGATATGAATTTTATGTTCTCGTGGCAAGAGCAATATCTCACTCGTCGCTGCATTCACTCGTGAGATATTGCTCTTGCCACTCGAACATAAAATTTATATCTTCTCGCCACCGTGTAATATTCTCTATATAATGGCGTCTCAACTGACATTTCGTACGTGTGTTATATGCCACATGTTTTTCTTAAATTCTACTGAGAGCACACACCAACTTGAGCTAATCGTGGTGACTGGTCTTTGCAAAGCAAGATACTTAGATTGGTAATACCAACTGAGTAAAGCTTGTATGTAGATTCTCTTTCATTTTGAAAGTGGCTAATGTAGAGCGTGGGATGACTGTGGCACTTACCTCGGTCGTCGTATATGCATGAAAATCCCCGTATCCAACCGAGGCTGAGGTAGCCGCTGCCCAGTAAATACTAGTAATGTACTTATAGACAACTGTTGAATCTCCTGTCGACAAAGAACGACATTTCATTCTGTGGGATTTTCAAAATGCAATAACTCAGAGCCAAATTGGCTTATCTTAACCGGGAATGAGACTTTTCAGACCCTCCTTCGAATTGCCAGTCACTTTTGCTTTCTGCCAGTTAGGCAGATGAACATAGGGACAGAGAGTCAAACAGACAGGCACAAAGACAAACAGACAGACAAGCGGACAGGACAGGCAGGAGGGCAGAGAGACGGACAGACAGACATGCAAAAAGGCGGACTGTTACGAAAATTGTTGCGTGACTTGAAACATTCGCGAATATGCTAATTTAGTCTCGGATCCTTTCGCATATTAATTAGTATCGTCTCACGGCGACTAAGCATTTTATTTTAGTCGTTTACGTCTGCTGCTGTAAATAGCGTAATATTGTAATGTTACTTTATTTAGTAGTACCGAAAGTTCTAGAACCTTATGCTGTAAAGTATATAAGCGAATCGGTGTAGTTCTTAGGTGGTTTTTATCCCAGGAGTGTTTACAGAGAATTATCTCGTGAATGAGTAGTGTTTACTGAAGTGCGTCGAAGGTCGCGTGTAAAGTCTGACAGAGGTCGTGTTTTTGAAGTGTAACAGAGAGGTTACGTGGATATCTGGCAAGAGGCCCTGTTTATACAAGAGTGACAAAGGTCAAGGTTTAACTGACAAGCCTAGTGTGTGCTTGTTGTAAAGTTTTGTGAGGAATTACTGCGTTCATCTGGAATAAATAACCTTGTTGCTGTTTCCGACAATCCTGCGTTCTGTTTGGACTACAAACTACCTACCACTTAAAACATCGAACTCGTAACATAGACAGACAGAGAGACAAAAAGCAGATAGGTGGACAGAAAAACAGGCAGATAGGCAGACAAACAGACAAACAAGTAGAGAGACAGACATACAGACAGATAGACAAAAAGGCCGACAGATAGACAGACAGACAGACGGGATAACAGGCAGGGAACAGAGAGACACAGATAGACACTTCGAGGCAGACTTAGAGACGAAGAGACTGACAAACTGACAGAAGTGGAAATAGATAGGCTTAACGACAGACAACAGAATGGAAAACAGACAGAGATAAAAACAGAAAAGACAAAAATGAAAAAAAAAAAAAAGAAAACGTTGGTGCTCAGTTCTTTTTTATTGCAAGTTTAAATTACCTACTCCACTATCTCCACTCTCAACCCAAGAATCCCCTGAACAGACATGATCGCCATTTTCCATTCCTTTACAAGCGAGTAGAAACCAGCCACATGCTATACAGTGGGTAAAGGTTGCCATATACAGAGCGAACCTTAGCTCCCTATGGAATATTAAAAAGATACAAATACTGTCAGCATATCGCAAAGAGGGTCTTACGGATTTGCGATGTCTTCATGTTCTTTCAAGTTGTACCTCAAAATATGGAAAAAAAAAAGAACAAAAGTATTCACAACAAAGTCATATTACTGACCACTCTTTTTTCTCGTTCCGTTTGTGTTTATTGTCATTTTTTGTCTTCTACTTGGGTTTCCTAATAGCGTATTGCATGAGCTACAACCTTAACAAGGCTAGTGAAATCCACTCAAAATTCAACAATCTTATTTCAACCTACCCCAACAGGTTTGTATTTTTTCCCTTTGAATCTGTCATGAAACTAAAGAACTGTTGCTGAAAAAGACACAAGAAAACAAATTAGATAAAAGAAGCCAAAGAACTGAACAACTCACTAAATATTTTTTGGCGGCAGGTTATATGGTATAGCTAAGTTAGGCCAAGTGGTTCATACAGTCGGATCTTATACTGATTGCCGAAGCGTCACGTGACTAGGAGTACTTTTATTCCCCCCTTTAGGGAATATAAATTTGCAAGTATCCATTTATACAGCCGGGGGGAGAACGGCACTGGCAGGGTAAAGTGTCTTGCAAAAGAACACAACACAATCAAATAGAGCAGAACTCGAACCAGGACCGCTCGATCAAGAGTCTAGGTCGCTAATCATTACGTCACCACCCCTTTTCTCTAAAGGTTATAGTGTAATCCAAACAAACCAACTGAATTTCAGGCTCAAGTTCCTGTTGTTGACTATCCATCTTATTACTGTGATGATTACAGAATAGAAAGTAGTATTTACCTTTTTTTCTTTGACGGTTATTAAACTTACCACTTTGTACACATAAAAACATCTGTTAAGGCGAGCCAACGACAGAATGCGGAGAAAGCCTACAACACATAGCAAATATATTGATGATTAAGAATAACGGAACATTGTCTTTAATGTTGTATAAGGCATGCATCATTGAAGACAGCGGAACTTCTGGAGGGAAAAACATCGAGCTTACCGTGGCTGTCAGGCCAAATGGCCAGCACAATGATGTCAGTAGGAAACGAGCAGAAGAGGTCCAAAGGAAAATTCGTTCTACAAAGAGAAGATTGTTGTTACAATTCTTTATTTATTAGTTCCTTGCTCCTGAGTTAGCAGCATCTCACTCGTCTCCAGTTGTTTCTCACTGGCCTCTCCATTAAGAGCGAGCGAGTTACGGAGGACTCGTTCCCGACTCTCTAGCAAAATAACAGACACCTTAAGACGAGTCAGTAAGACATCTTGCTTCCCATTGTCATCCTCTCCTCCAACGTGTAAGAAAATCATGGGATTCCTTGTCCATGATGTCGCACTACAGGGATCTGTGCAGTCAGGCTGTCTGATTGGCTTTTACTTTCACACAAAAACTCAAAACTGAGTTAAAACCAACCACAAACGCCACAAAGATCTTTGTGGACTTGCTTTATCCTTATGTAATGTTTTGTTCTACTCTTAGACGCTTATCTCACCCATGAGGAGAAAGAAATTTGTTCCCTCATGCTTAATTTCACTTTTTTGAGTTTCGTCAGTAAAGGTGGATACTTAGTATTGCAACCCTACTGCGTATGGTTCCCGCGTCATTGGAGCGTGTAAATGAGGGCGTGCACATACACAACATGAAATATTTCTCTCACGCTGAGCTAGACAGCGAAGTAAAAACTAGTTTTCTCTTAAACAAGCACCGTAAGGTACCTTTTTATTGCATTAAATTAGTCTATAATTTATTGCTTTTCCACTCAATGAGTAAGAAAACATTTTAACGTCAGGTAAAAAAAAAAAAGCCAAAAATGTTTACTTTTACCCCTAGAAGACGAACGCTTGATATACTTTTTGTCAACTCTGATCCAAGATGAACATTTTTGCCAAGAAACAAATCGCTCCTTTAAGACGATGCAGTGTATCTATTAAGACATTTTAATATTGGCTTCATGTGTTTGGACACTGATACCCCGAACCGTAGCGGCATGCAGAAAAGGCAAAACGCACTTATTGGGTACCATTGCTTCGATTTTTGACGACGTAATATATCAAACACGAGGGACAATGTTTCATCGGCATATCCAAACACCGAGAAGAGTGTTGAAAATACGACGCGCAGCGGACTATTTTTGACGAAATTCGAGGTGTTCGGATAGCCGATGAAACCCTGTCTTGAGTGTTTGATATATCTTTTTAATCGAAACAAAAACTAACGAGCAAATGGAGTAGTAAAATCGTTAAAATTTATGCTAATTAAGACCGGGTATCCAAACCTCCTTCACGGTTGTGATTTTCTTTGTTTTAACTTGATGGATTATGAATGAGTTTGAGAAGGACCTTTGACGAGTTATGACTCTTAAACGAGCACCGCACCATGTGTATTTTATCACACATTTCGAATAACTGCATTGTTACGAACAAACAAACACAAAAATGGAAATAATAGTTTATTGCAGTGCTTGTTTCCTGGTTTGGCGCTTTTTAAGGAATAAAGTGATGGATAAATGTATGAAAAAAAGGCTTTGTCAATCTTGAAAGAATTTCGATTTAAGAAGCCTCAAAGGATTTCCGCTAGTAACAAAGTTTCACTAGATAAAATTGAAAAAATAACGACAGAACATTTCCTTATTGCATTGAATACCGCCGTACCATGGCTCTGCAGAACTAAGACAAACAAGAAAAGAAACTTAAAAAAAAAACACAAACAAACAAGAAGGGCATAATTACCTGAGATAATTTCGTGCAGTAAAGAGTGGGTGAGTGACGAGGACATCGTTTTCGTTGTAAAACACAAGGTGAAACTTGATGTAGCTGAAATAAAACAAGATTGTATGGCTATAAGATAAACTGCATGGTTGTGCATTTAATTAATGCTTATGAATTAGCCTCTTCCAGGCGTTCAGTTAATTGAAGCTCAGCGCGAAAAACAGCGCGCGAAAAAATAAAAAAAAAAGTGCGGCGAGAGGAAACGAAAGAACACCTGTAGGCAAACGTAAAGGAGAAGGTCACTCCAGAAAGCATATTTTATTTGTCATCACCAATAAAAAGCTTATATTGAGTTAAGTTACTCACCGAAGTTTCAGCTTCTAAAGTGCATTCTATCCCAAGAAATTTGTCTCCAAAGCAGCCAGCATCGACAGCCGCCATTTTGAAACAGATGCTCAGCGGCCAGGTCGGGCTAAGGCCGCTAAGCGTGACGCTATCGTTGCCATTTGTCTTGGCAAGCGCAGGGCGCGACAAAAGTGCTGTTCGATAGCCCGGGGCTAGTGGAATGACTTATTGGGCTAGCGTTTTCTTATCATAGCTTGCCCGACGGGAAAGCAATAATGGTTCCTCTTTCCTAATGATAAAATGAAATTTTATACCGAACAATTTGTTTACTCGAGGTCATGGCTGATCTTCAACCTTACCGTTTTGAGCCAGAACGTGTTCCTAATCCTGAGGACAGCTAAAGCGAAAACGAAGAAGTAAACGATAGGTTGGAAGGCACATTTTTGTGTTCTTGTGAGCTATGTGAAATCATGCCAACCCAAAAAGAATGTGATTGTTGCCGAGAACAGCCAGAAGAAGAAAATAGGTTGCAGTAAATGGAACGCAGTTTCTTTGTAGATTGCTTTAAACATTAAAAGGATGTTTGATAAAGCCTTAAGCAGTTATTTTTTACGTGAACTGTTTGTGTTTTGATTTTTGCTGTGTCTAAATGTCTGGCAGCTGGGCAAGGTTTTAAATGGACTAAATGCCCGGCAGTCAGAATTTTTTACAGAACTTCCACTGAAAGATTCCTTCAAACTTCTTGATGGTATTTGATGTTTCTTTAGAAATGCAGAGCGATTCCAAAACTTATGTTAATGTGCAAGATGACGAAGTAACCGAGCTTGTGCATACTATAAAATCGGCATGTGCTTGACACTCGATTTACGCTTATATCGGCAGTTAGAGATATTTAACGAATTGCTACAGAAAGCTTCTTTTGAACCCAATGAGAAGATGCTATGTTTGTTTAGAATAGCTTGGCGATTCTAAAAATTGTTAGGAATTCTGCAAGCTTGTGCGTGCTATAAAATCGCAATGGTCTCTATCCGACTGCCGGTCACGGTCTCAAAAAGACTAAATGCCCGGCCGGTAGTCAGAAATATTCACCGAATTCGGACTGAAATCCTCAATCAAACCTATTAAGAAAGTATTTGATGTTTCTTTAGAAATTTCAAGCGATCCTAAATAGTATTTAGGTTTTATAATTACATTCGATGAATTCGGTGAATATTTCGGACTGCCGGACGTTTAGTCTATTTAGACCTTGCCATGATTTGACATCGCTCACAAGAGGCCAAAATGTGCCTTCTAACCGATCGTTCACTTCTTCGTTTTCGCTTCAGCTATCCTCAGGATTAGGAACACGTTCTGACTCAAACGTAAGGTTGAAGATCAGCCAAGACCTCGAGTAAACCAATGCACCGATGACGTCACGCTTAGCGGCCTAGCGCGACCTGGCCGCTGAGCATTTGTTTCAAAATGGCGGCTGTCGATGCCGGCATTTTTGGAGACAAATTTCTTGGGATAGAATGCACTTTAGAAGCTGAAACTTCGGTGAGTAACTTAACTCAATATAAACTTTTTATTGGCGATAACAAATAGAGTACGCTTTTTGGAGTGACCTTCTCCTTTAACAAATGGTCCTTCCGCCCACTTATAGACCGCCTACGGAGACCCATAACATGATCGCCGGCTTGTGGATTTCAGTTGTCAACCTTTCTTTGAAACATGTTCACGGAATATTTTAAACTTTGTCCCTCGAAAGCTAATGCTTGAAACTTTAAAACATATCTTGCAATAGAAATGAGCCCAAACAAAGCATAAACACCGTATGGAAAATCACAGAGCAAAACGTCAATATACCGAGAACAGAACGGCAAATGTACGGATGTCACGAGCCGTAGTTACAGGTCTTTACACAAATCTCGCATTCTCCGGTTCTTCTCGGCTTCTTCGTTGATACCCATGCATATGCCGTTGCTGCGACTCCGATTTTGTTGAACTGTTCAACTTGGTATTTCATTGTGGCCTTGAGAGCTAGGCAAGCCACGGCTTCTCCATTCATCGGAGACATTACTCGTGGAGAGAGTTGAAATATTAAACTCTTTCAAAAACCGTGTGGGAAGGATTGTAAAGTCATCTTCAATTGACAATATTTTTATACAATCCTCCTGTTCTTCGCAAAGGCACTTCACTCGGGAAAATCGTTTAGCTTGTTGTCAATAGCAGATTTCAACGCCGCGTCACTCGTTGAAAGTTCTCTGACCACCGCCATATCGGATATCTCATCTGCGTCAGTAATGCTCGAGTGTCAAAATTGACCAATCAGAAGCTATACCAGATCCAGGTATACCGGAACGACCTTTTGTTAAGTTTGTCCACAGGCGTTCCCTCGCTTCCTCTCGCCTCGCTTTTTTTATTTTTTTCGCGCGCTGTTTTCCGCGCTGCGCATTGACTAATTGAATGCCTGGAAGAGCCTATTATGAATGGGATTTGCACTCCATTTTTCTCTTAGTCTTGATCATTTCCAAGCAAGGTGCGATTTTACAATAACGGCGGAAGTTCTGGCGCGCTAATTGGCTAATTAAATCATTCTGTATCTTTCCTGTTATTGACAATGAATTTCGTTATAACGTATTGGCAAAGTAGTCTGCGGGTGTACAGCTTCTTTGAAAAAGTTATAGCGAAATCCAAGATCAGTAACGCTGAGGACAAAACATGAAAACTGTGACGGCTTACTGTTTACTTAATGAATGGTAAATCCGTACAGAATCCCTCCTCTAAGCCGCCGAGAACATCAAGGGACATTAATACAACGGCTAGCAGGAAACAAGGAATGACGTTGCTTTACTGTAGATGCGAGGTGATCTTACTTTACAATATAAAGTTATTTTTGTGTAATGCGCACGCTGATTCGAATTGAACCAGTTTTTGAGGCTCTGAAGAGACACGGGTTACAAAGTCAAAAAAAGATCTGTTAAATAAAACGTTGATTAAAGCTGACTCTGCCTCAGCGATGCTAAGAACAACCGATCTTAGCATGTTCAACACTTACATGTCCACCAAACAGAGAAAATCAAAACAATAATTGATGATCCATAGTTTAGTAGTAGTGTGCAAAAACGCTGCCTGTAGTGTGATTGTGAAGGGAAACATCCCGGCTACGACAAGCGACACACCATGCCATGCCAGGAAGTACGAACTATCGGGCAAGACTGTGCGCCTGTAAAGAAAGAGATAATTACCCGCAATCACCGTTTCGCTTTTACTAATCTTTGTGAGGTTCAAAAACAAAAAAAATCACATCTCCTCTAATAACACCTAACATTACATAGAACAAAAATTTTACATGCATGTCCAGCTATTATTATGAAATGAAATCAAATAAAAATAATTAACAATTACTCGCCGAAGGCAAAGTGAACAAAAGCCTTCATTTGGGGGGAAATAGGCTAGAGTATTTGTCCGCAGACATTATCTGCCCCGAGAAGCGAACAGTTTTCCGAGAGCGTAAACTGTGAGTGAGCTTCGAGAAAAAGATGATGCCTAAGGACAAATATCCGAGCATATTTTCGCCCTAAATGGAGGCTATCGTGTTCATTATCCTTCAAATCTTTTTCGCAACGCGCGCAGTTTTGAGAATTGGGGAATATCCTCCGTTATAACCCCCAGATTAATTTTCGAGTGATTTTATTGGCTACTTAACGTCACATGTTGTAAATCACCGGACAATTATTACGCAATAACCCCGTCCGCCTCGATATTTCGTCCTCCGATTGGAGGAAATCAAACTCGTGTTATTGAGTCTAGCGACAGTGACATTAAAAAGCTGATGAGAAGTGCTGTTCCGGAAAGTACAAAAAAGTCACCAAAATATGTTGTCAAGGTCTTAGAAGGTGAAGAAAGTCACGAGTAGACTTTAAAATTCAGTCCTGCGCGGAAAAAAAAAGAAAAATAGAGATTTAATACACTGTGATTACTAGCTATAAAGTAAACCAACCGATCACGTCCAACTTTAGCGTGGAGGAAGGAGAGAAAATTCCAGACGCACTTGAAAACATGGAGCCGGCAGAAATGTCAAACATGCTGAAACGTTTTTACGTAGAAGCAAGAAAAGTCAGTGTAAGGAAAACCATACAGTCGCAATACAATGTAAACTAATTTATTCGGGGCCGGACTGATTTTTATCTGGTTCCCTTCAAAGAAAGCCGTTTTTCATTATTCGGGATAAAGTATTCAAACCGGTAAACGAAGCTCTAGATCCATCACAGGGATTAATTTCATTCACAAAAGCACAAGCGTCTAATTTCCAGCGAAGACCTTGAAGTTCTTTATGCAGCGTAGCAAATCAGCTTGGTCTGAATACTCTAGAGACTCTTACAAAATCGGCATGGTTTTACACCAGTCTACTTCGAAAAGATAGGCCGCGAAGACCAACGTGCGATAAAATCCGGTGACCTTCAGCTTCAAAACTACCTACTTTGAAAAATCAGTCCACCTTCAACGTAAATCCTTCAAGTGCTCCAAATTTTACACATTCTGTGTTTCACGGATGTCACGGTGACGGTAATTTCTAAGACTGAAACACATTTCTTTCTGGTGAAGTTTTTAGACAGTACGCCAGAAAATATGAACCAAAAGCGCCGAGTATTCGAGGTTTTAATCTAAGGGGCGTTACGACAATTAATTTCACATGACAGCTTGTGAAGTTTTGGTCCAATCACAGTGGAAATAAAAATGGTTAAACCAATCAATTTTACCTGCTCTGAACCTTTACGTTAATCACGCGCATTTGCCATCAGATCACCACGGCTGGCTTTTTTACCATGTTGACAAGCGTATATTGAGAATTGAAAATTAATGGGAGGGTTATAAAATTTATTAAATCCATTTTGAAATCACTGCTCATCCTTGCAATCTGATTGGCTGTCAGGGGTGTGATTAATTTACGAATCGCACCTTTTTTGCTCTAAATCGCATCTTTTTCTCAACCAATGAGAATAGGATAATAAAACAAACCAACCAATCAGATTTCAAATGTCGGGAAAATAAAAGACAAAAAGTCACTGTGTTGCGAATTTTGCTGCTACAGGTAATTGTCAAAACTTTGTTGTTGTTGTCTTTTCATTTTCAAAACAACTGACAAATTAATTAATCACAGTTTCTGAACAATGATAATGAGCTCCTTTAGGCTGAAGACCTTCTTTACAAGACGTTTCCAACATTTAGTGTCCATTTTGACGCATATATTGGCGATTTTTCTTTAACATCTGCTCAAGATCCGCATGATACCGAGTCCAGGAAAACATAAACAGACGAAAACCACACAACAACAAATTCATAGCCATCTTAAGAAGGTACATGTTTCCAGGTTCCCGGTAGTTTCAAACCAAGCAATACAAGAGCTCAACTCTGCCCTGTGAATAAATATTCGTAGTCTTTCGACCCACTCCACAAAACAGTGAATGAACGTCCTCCGAAGCTGGTGCCCGTCTCGATCCCGCCATCTTGATCTTGAAACAAACGGCGCCGCGCGAAGTTGACAAGGTCCTGAGTAAAACGTTCTACATCGTGGTCACAAACAGAGATACTAACGAGCTGGAATCGCTTAAAATCATGCAGAAGGGAAAACTATCCCCAGCTGGGCATCGTGCAGACTAGGGAGTTTCACAAATCAAAAAAAAAAAAGAAATCCATCGCAGAATTACATCGGCTGCACCCTCAAATTCCTTCTATAGAGACAACGAGAAGTCTCAGCCTCAACCACCGAAGAAAGGAAGGTCTTCCATCATTGATTCAGGCGAAGAAAATCGAAATTTGATGCATGAAAGAGACTGTTTTCGTTTTCACTTCAGAACTGCTTGTTTGTTTGTTATGCTTGATTGAGTTTTCGTCCCATGACATCCTTTTTATTTCTAACAAACCGACTCGGCTTGGAACAATACAACAAGTCTAAAATTTAAGGCCATAAAACTGTGCGATTTTGAAATTACGATTTTGAAATCACGCCTATGGTTTCAGACTAAATTGCACTCCACTCAGTTCAATTACCATTATAAATCAACCCCTTTCTGGCTTGCTGGTATGTCGGCTGATAATGTCCTTGGCTGAGAGATTGTCCTCAAAATTTCACATTTAAACGTTCATTTATCAGCCGACATACCAGCCGCCTGAAAAGGGGTTTATTTACTAAATATTCCTCGGTTTTAGCTGGGGAATATTCGGTCACGTGACGTGTTCAGACCAATCGCGCGCGAACGAAAATATTTGATGGATTATAATGGGGATTTGCATAAATTTACCGTAGTCTATTGTGAATCCGTGAATTTGATCGGCTAAATTACCGTTTTCTATCTGCTGATAGTAAACAGTTACGCATCATTTGAACCTGATGTAACGTAATAAAACATTTCTTTTCTACACGTTACTTGGCATTTTTTCTTTTTATGCAATGACACTACGACAAATTTATACTAAAACAATTAGACTACTCGCTCTCGTTTTTTACGAGCGATAGATGATTATCTGCTAGAAAACTCGGGCTCGCGTCTAATTGTTAAATATTCACCAATGGTCACTGAACCTGAGGCAAATAATTGTTTTAGTATAATTTTCAGAGGTGGATATTAAGAACTACAAAATATTATTATGAAATGAAATAAAAATAATTAACAAATTATTCGCCGAAGGCAAAGTGAACATTCTGGTGAATATTCACCAATGTTCACTGAGCCTGAGGCAAATTATTGTTTTAGTTTAATGTTCAGAAGTAAATATAAAGAATTACAAATAACGGACTATAACGTAAAAACACAGACGCAATTGCTCGTGTGCATACACGTTGGCAGCCGTAGTTTAATAATAGGTTACATGTACATCGATTGTGAATCAATTTACTCATCGAATTCTCTAAGAAAAATAAATCCATCCGGTACATTTGCTTTATCGTTTTTGTCTTCACAGTTGTCGTCATCGCCTCAAAATGAGTAGCTTTAGTTTAAACACAAAGAAAATTTCGGCCAATCGATCTGATCTGCTGGCGATTGACGCAACCACTGCGTTTACGATTCTTAACTGCCTTGAACACGAGGAAGCGAACCGAAGCGAACTATGGTTATGTTACGTGAGTGGCGTCACAACTATATTATCCCGCTTGTTAGAACTGAGCGTTTTAAGAGAACTTTTATGAATAGATGCTTGTTTTGTAGTTAGTTGTTAGCTAGATAGTTAGTTAATTAGTTGTCTGTATAACTCCATTATTCCATTGTAACTAAACACGTCTGTTGTTTAGAGTGTTTTTAATAAAGACCTTTATTTATTATTCATTTATTGTTTATTATTATTTATTATTTATTGTATAAACCTATCCTGTTGGAACGACCTCTTGTACTGTTGCGAGCACTTACATGGTAAGCAGATGACAACCTCCCCTCCCCCGCCGAAGGGCCCTTACATTTCTCACGGGTGGATCATTTATTGAGTACTTATACATTACTGCACCAATACCAGTTATGCCTACTTTTTAACTTGTTAGTTGCTACCTCATTAGCAGCCAGGACAACACACGTAGTACAGGATGGAGATCACCGTATGGTTTGTTTATGTCTTCTTTCAAATCCTTGAAAACCGACTTCAGACTTCCGTGCATATACCTGAATGTGCAAAAAATAAAAAGGAAAACGTTTATGTTTTCTATATATATTTACTTTATTTTTTTAGTAAACATGCTGAAAGAACAAGACCAACATGGCTATATGCTATTCTAAAGTTTGCTTACAATTTCCAGGTATTTGATAGGTCAATCCAATTTAGGAAATTTTAGCGTAAAACTGCCCAAAGCTTGTGAAAAGTGAACTGATCAACATTAGCGTGGAACAAAACAAAAACGGGATTCTCCGACAGGAATCAAACCCGTAACCTCCCGAAGACCGGGCGGGTGCTGTATCCACTGAGCCACGAGAACCCCACGCTCGTGTCATGTTGATCAGTTTGCTTTCCATCTTACATTACCGAGCTTAAAGTTCACCATGTTTATTCATTTCTTGCCCAAAGCTTGTTTTGATATATTCAAATTACTGCAGATGAAACAAATGAAATCAAATCATGAACACTCAGGTAAAGATCTAGACTTGAATTTGTAAATGATTACCGCTTTATCCACACAGACGTTTTAATATTGGACACGGTTTTAATCAAAACGCGCCGTACTTTTTTTTTATAATCATTTGCCTTCAAACAATGGGCTCGATTTCAGAAGCACTCCTTAGTTTTATCTAAGGAGTATTCGAACAAGATACTCAAAAGATAGTCTAAAAGGCCTTTGTGAATCTGTCCCCAGGGTTTTAATAGTTTAGAACGGTACGTGAGGAGATTTTTCCGTTATCGAAGATTTGGTAACGACACAACCAAGAATGATGTTACAGAAGTACGAAGTGACAGATTTGTTTGTTCTTCCTAATGATAACCTAAGCTACCCTGCGTGTGATTAGAAAGTAATCTGTAGATGTACCTCATCTCAGGGTATACGCGTCCACTCTTTCTTTTCTTGGATTTCTGCAAAGTTTTGGATGCCCCTGAAAAAGCTGATTCTTGAGCGCATTCAATGGAAAGTCTTCTTACAGCAGCTTTTGTTGACTCGAGGGCTGATTTTCTAAGGTCTTGAAAATGTTTATTGTCAACTGCCGTTTCATGAATTTGCCTGGAGAGGCAAGATAACAGCGTCATGAAAGTGGAAAGCTGGTTAATGCTAACACTTTTGAAAGACCGCTTGGTAAAACTTGACTTAACATTTTCCAAGCAATTGGGCTTGTGATGAATTGTGGCATTTGTGGTTTTGATGGCAGTTATAAATGGTATCACAAAAACAACAACCTTAAAATTCCCGCTTAAGTTAACAAAAGGAATTCCCACTACCATTTTACTGATATTTGAAAAAATTATGATATCTAAGACAATGAGATGGGACCATTACTAACGTTAGCATATTTTGTTATCTGTTGTACATATGACCTGGATCTCTGCCTATAAACCTAATTATTGTACATTGAATTCTCTAACTCTTCTCTGATTGGCCGAAAGCGTACTGTGAAGTTTCGAAATCAGCGCCCATGACTTCATAACTGCAGATTACACAATAATCATGTCAAGGATGCTCAAGGTCACGGGTAATAATGTCAAGTTCGCACGCTCTGTGTTGCTTCCATTTGTGAAGAAGCAAAAACATGGTCTTTTTTTTTCGTTCAATGTATAATAAAGCAATTATTAGATTCGGTTTTTGTGATATCGAGAATGATCAAGTTCTGTACGAGGGGGGCGTTGGGATTTTTGGTTTGGCGGATTTGGCCAATTTTTGGTTCGGTTTTTCGGTTTTCGCTCTTAAAAATTGCGGTATTTCGGTTTTTTGCCAACAATGATGGCGGTTTTTCGGATTCTTCTGCCCAATTAATTTTAGGGTTTTTCTGGTTTTGCCAAGGAAGCTACAACCTGCATGCAGTCACGCTAAGACTATAATTTTAAGGGACCCCTTACAGTTAGAGGAATGCATGACAAGCCTAGTCTCTATAGCTGCAAAGCAGCCGTTATTTGGGTCGTAACTACTGTCAAGCAGCCCGGAGGAAGCGTGTGGGTTAATTTTTGCGGTAAGTACTTCATGTATCCCTTATTATAGTGTATTTAGCACATAGTATAGTGTATTTATCCTTGTTGTAGTGTATTATATGCACTATAATAACTGGAAGGGATACATGAAGTACTTAGGATTTTTGCTGGGTATGTGCCGCTGGCCTCTCAGAGCCCCTACCGCATTATATAAAATACTTAAGAAGGTACGCGCATTCTCATTGGTCGATAGGTGTGTTTAGATGAGAGTATGCAAACACGGTTGTCACGTCACGCTTTTTGTGTTTCCCCGGCACCATTTGAAACCATTTCAAAGCCAGTAGTCTAGCTAACTCCCAAGTACAAATATTAAGGAATTCAAATGAAGGAAACTTTTCCGAGTTTTGATTTGGGGAACAACAAGAACAACAGCCCTAGCCCTTTGCATGCCTCGATGTTAGTGACCTAGACGACCTCGTCGAGGGAGCTCAAGCGAAGACAACAAAATACTTTGCAACAAAATACACAGTAAACGTTTTTCAAGGTAATTTTTGCATTTAATTAGTACAATAAAATTCTTTAAATCACATTCTGTTTTTTTAAAAAAGATGTACAATAAAATTAAACGCGAACTATATGCTACAGACTGCGAATGCAAAATCTGTTCAAATCAAATTTTACACGGCCGATCGGTTGCCGTGTTTTGGGTGTCATATGTTCAAACAATGACCATTGAAACTAGGAAGAATGTACCAGACAGCTCACCAGAATGATGGATTTAATGCCCTTCGACCTAACTTCATAAACGCAACCCTGTCTGCTTGTGCTGTGATTCCAAACCAGCAAAACTTCAGAAGGCACGATGAGCCATTCAACTTCTCAACTATCTTCTCGGGCTGCCAAATCGGGCAAGTTCGCGTTACTTTCAAGAGCTATCAGGCACAGTGATTTCATCTTGAAATTCTTTCCTTACAGAGTCGTAAATATTTTGAATATTTATTCTGCTTTCACCGAACTTTAGGCATTTCGCCCAAAGATTTACAAGGATTCAAAGCTGATATCGCTTTCATTCACACAGCGCTCGCTTGCTTGCTGGCGAATTTGGCAAAAATTTTGACTTTTGTAACGCGAACTTTCATTGGTTCGCGCGTTATCAGATGCGCATTTTGATTGGATAGTAGGAAAGATGATTGTCTAAAGCGTGTATTGAGAAAATCGTTTTAGATCAAGAAGTTAATAAACAAAATTTCCCTTCATTTCCATTAATTTTGAGAAATATCTTATATAAGCAATAGAAAACTTTTTTCCTGTGTTTGCATAGCCTGATATAAACACTCGAGGGGTTGGGAGAATTCTCGACAGTTATGCAAACCCTCGACTTCGTCCCGGGTTTTGCATAAATGTCTCGTATTTTCCCAACCCCTCTCGTGTTTATATCAGGCTATGCAAACACGGAAAACGTTTTCTATTGCTTAAATAGTCTATTCTGTGGTCAATTGTAGACTCCATCTTAGTCACTTTTAGGCAATTATAAATATGTAAGTTTCGCGATCCCAACTTAGTCACTTTTTATTTAAGTATATGCCTTATATTGAATAAAAAAAGACTTTACATTTTCACCCACAGAGCAAACATTCTGGTACGTTGGCTAGCCGTAACTATGAAGAACCCCCAACATCAGAAAATGTGCGACCCCATTCTAGTATCTCTGTTGAAAATGGGACCCCATGACAGTCAATCCAGTCGTAAAAATGCGATCCCATCCAGTGGCACATTCCCATTAGCCTCTAATAAAAAAGTATCACCCCCCGGGCCAAGCAGTCTATGAAATGATCAAAATAACTTCAAAGCAAAAGACCGTGGACTATCGAGTTTCTATATCTCAATTGCGAGTTGTCTCCCCTTTTCGTCTCGGGAGTAACATTGCCGGCTCACTCGCTCCGTTTACGTGAAGTAAAAGCGAAGGATAGACAATTTGGTTGTAAAATAAAGTAGTTTGGTTGTAAAATGGGGCTTCCATTGTCCCTGCACAAATGAAAATTCTGACAATGGTAATCAAAAAGTGACTTTGCAATGTGGTGTCCTTTTTAAACAAAAATCACTTATAAAATGGCCTTCTACTTTCCTACTTTTCATATATCATCTCTGCCGCTTTGTAAATATGACGTTTCCATTACGTCTCGAGTTATCATTATCTTCTTTAACTATTAATTATCGTCGGCGATAATAGACCCTTTGCATATATGGCGCCTAAATTTGAATGACCATCCTCAGCCTCACATTCATGTGAAAATTCCTTTGTCTTGAAACATGAATGTGAGGCTAACCAGGTACAAGGTACTGCTATTCAAATTTGGGCGCCATTTATGCAAGGTCTATGATACCGTAGAATTCTGAAAGCAACAGACCCGTTACTTTTTAATTTGCAGGCAAAAGAACCTCTACATTTGGGTAGCCGATCATTCCGGACATCCGTTACTTTGGAATGGTTAAAACACATTTGTATTCAGGAAATCAAAGTCGTTCAGAAAGAATTAGTAACTAGAAAGAATTGAGCGTCAAACCAGATTATCTCTCTCTTTTTTTCCTTTTTGTCTTCATGATCCGAAACAGCTTTCACTGTTGTTGCTTATACACCATGTACACTGTTGGTCTTCGATAGATTTGATTCAGGATAGGGAATATATTACAAAAAGTAATAAATGAAATTATTGCATTACAGTCATTTGTTATCCTTTTTCATATTTATATATTTCCTGATGATAACACAGATTCTGGATCAATAATGATTTCTTAAACCATAAGCATGCGAATATCAAAATTAATAGCCGACGTTTTTGCGCCATCGGTCAGGTTATGTTTCCAAATTGACGACGACTTTTGTTTATCTCCGACAACGCGTTGATGGAGGTGGCCGCGAGTATAACCAACCTCTCCTGCATCACACAGGTTACACTTAAATTTATAAACTAGGCATTGTTGGTTAACATAATATAGATATATAGTATGGGAAACGCATAGCACCCCTGAGAGGAAATGATATTTTTTTAAATATGTTTGGGTGCCGGAAGTAGGTAATACTGCCAATACACCAAATCCCCCTTGGGTATAACTCCTTTAAAGGAAATTTGGGAGTCCCCACGGGCCAAAGAAAATTTTACCCCGGTGGGGTTTGAAACTGAGCTGAGATCTCTTAGACGTCTCTTCGTTACATTAGCAGAGGTCTGATGTTTAAAAGGTGTGATAAACCGGATGGTTAGATCGGTTGATAAAATGTGATGCTGGTTTGATAATTTGGAATCTACGACTTGTTTGACAGCTAAATTGAATATGTGCTTCGGGTACTTAAGCTTTAAGATACGGTCCCAAGTCGATCGCATTCTTGTGAGAAGTACGACCAGACAGAAAGTATACGGTAGGCTCGATCTAACATGGTGGTAATTAAACAGTGCTTGCACCGATTATCCCCGTGGCTCTGGTAGTGGGGTAAGAGACCCGTATTGGTTAATTTTAGGTAGACTTTAGTCTTTATTCTGGGAGCTAAGTTTAACAGTTCAACACCAATGAAAGGAAGCGAGGCATTCTTTTCCACCTCCATAGTAAACTTTGCTGATGGGTGGCAGTGGCTTGGGTGTCAAGAATGATTCCGGCTATATCAGGCATGATGGTGATGGTGTCATTCACATATCGTCGATAATAAGGGGGCAATTCCCCATCATGATCAAGTTTATCTCCAACGGAGCACATAAACACATTGGCGGGCAGAGGACCAGCCAATTGCTCATAGAGATAACTGACCGTGTACTAAATGCATGAGAGTGGCCAGTCAGTTTTTCATCCAGCCACTCAGCCAACGCATTGGATGTTATAAGTATGCGTAGCGGAGACTGAGAAATTAGGCGCATAGCAAGTTGTTCCTTATGTGTCTTCGGTAGGCCATATAGGTGTGCAAGTTTAGAACCTTTGGGACGGATTGAGTTAGCAATGGGCTTGGGTAGTACTTTGGATATGAAAGCAGTAGTAGATCATGTTGGGAATTATCCCCGTTGGTGTATAGGTATAGGTATAGGTATAGGTCGAGGGAAATCATTGACATGCATAACGCCCGTCGAGTCAACGACGTCACCTATTGTTAAAACATAGGGGAAAATGCGTTCCTGCATACTAATGTGGATTTCCTGCATACTAATTCGGTATAGGTTTACTAATAAGCGTCACTCTAGTGCAATACAAACAATAAGGTTGCCAACTCTTGCCCGATCTCTTTTGACCCTGTTTGGAAAAATCTATTATCTGTTCAAAATAAAAGCGCCAATTTTAACGGAAGTGTTATCTTTCTTGTAATCGCTTTGCTAGGAAATAATTTGTTCGAGTTAGTTGTTTGGAAAATTGTGTTCACTGTTTATCAACATGGCTTTCGCTACCGACGTTCGCGAATTTCAAGCTGCTTTCAACGCTCGTTTAACTGTCCGTGATTCGGAAACGTTGACAAGCGCAAATTTATGAACGTGTAATAATTTCTAAGGTTCTCTAGCTTTCTCTGAAAACGTTCTCCGATTTTCGAAGCCGGGCTCTTTTAACCCTGTTTTGTTTAGGTAGAATCTATCATGTTTTTATCTGATCTCTCAGCTTGCTGACAAGAGAGAGAATTAATTCTTAGCTGCTCGAGTTTTCCGCTCCGTTAGTCACGCACTGAACTTCACTTTCAACCCTAGATTTGCATAAAAACTCTCCAACGGAGAAACCCATGGGACAAGCTCTACCATTGAAATGACAACAATAGAAGTTCGAAGCGCTAATTAATTGTCAACACGCGACAATAAATATATTTGAACAACACGTTTCTTGAATATTACTTTTATTAGCGAATACTTAACAATTATTCCATGAGCGCGCGTTGGCTATAACCATCTCATATCCAACAAGTGGGAATGGAATAATTGTTTTATTAAATTCGGTGCGGTTGTATGCTTGGAAATTAGAGCTAAATTTTACTAGTTTTTAATTTTATAAAACGACCGGAAGTTGATGTGGCAAAAACAACAGCAAGTGGGAAGTCACATGGCATGCGCGCCGTTTGTAAACTTTCGTTGAATGAAAATTTGAAAGCGAAGCCGGCGAGTCTGCTGAACGAAAATTACCATCATCTAAAATTTAAGGAACGTCTGGCAAACGAAGGATATTCAACCTTGATCAGGAAGTTTAAAAAGCGTTCAATTTTGAGTCATCGAGAAGAGTTTTAATTGTGCACTTGCACATTACAGTTGTAAAAGTATTGCGGAAAACTTTGATTGCTATGTGACAGACGTTGTGTCAAAATTATTCTCGACAAGAACACTATCAGCGTTCCCTTACTGTGGGTGCCCTCGCATCAGTTCGAGCTGCATATGTGGAGATTGTTGCTGGCCAGTTTTAGAGTCAGGGACAGAAACTACTTTAGCATCGGATTCATCTTCAGAATCTCCGAGATCCTGATGGTTTTTTGTGGCTGGTAAAGATTCGAGCCGACGCTTCGGTTCAGCTCATCAAAATACTCAACTCACTGATGGATTTTTCGCAAGCACGGAGTTGTTGGCGTTGGTTGGCGTTGAATCTCTTGTCGTGGTCAGCCAAAAAGGAGACTAAGGTAAAACTAGGTGGCCCTCTGTAGTTTTGCGGCATTTTTGCTCTCTGCCCGTCCGAGCTCACGGCTGTCGAACAGTTTCTTCATCTGTTCGTTGGAAATTAGTTTCTGACCGTTTCTTAAGGGCTCTATTAGGCCGGCAATGTTGCCTGTTTTTCTGAGGTCATTTGCAAACGCTCTAATGCTTTGTTTGCCTCAGTAAAAGCGGGGTCAGAGATAGTGGAAAACGGTTTGGTGACCGGGTGCGAGCGAAGGAAACGATCAATGGCGGCTCTCAGATGGATTTCATTGATGAACTTTTGTAAACTGACATTGTGCCATCTTTATTCCTCACAGACGTGCAAAAACTTTTCCGAAAAACATTCAGTTCCTCGTTTGACATTTCTTCTATCGGTTTTGAAAATTTGGTGCCACCAGGACTAGCAAGCCATTCAGTAACATTAAGGTAAAAATTGTTTTTACGTAATCTTCATGAATGCGTAAAATCTCGATGTTCGTGTTTGAAATTTTACAGCTTTTACGGGAAACTTAGCGAGTACGTACCATTAAATATTCTCATTCCTAACTTTATGGCTTTTTTGTTGTTACTTGGATGGGATTGTCCTTTAATTTCTTGTATTTCTTCTGTAGACAGCTCACCGAATTTGTTTTATTTCATCCAATTTTTTGCCGACGGAACTTGGCTTGCCACTGCCGCATTAATTTCCATATAAGGTCAAACGTAGGTATAATCGCTGGTAACCGAGATACAGTGAACCAATCAGAAAGCTAGAATTGCATTATCCGAGGTTGAAAGTTTAATAAAAAATAATAATACACAGAAATGAATACACTAAAATTACAACTGAACAAAACTTTTTATGAGTAAAGTATCAGGAAATCAATCGTCTTCATTGCATTGCGAATACTTGTAAGGCGAGGTCTTGTGTAAACGTCGAGATCGTCTAGAGGCTCTCTTCGGTTCCTAGTCCAAGTAATTTACAAATTTGACGGACTGGGGGCGTTTACGCTTTCTAACTGGTGACCGCGATTCGACTGTGGGAAGGGGTGTCAAAATTGAAGGAGGGAGGGCGGGAGATGAGATAGAGGAAGAGGTTGCCATGGTAGATAAGGTTTGCGGGGCTGCCACTTGGCTTGGTGCTTGAACTGGAGTCACTGGTATGATTTCTGGCGGTACAAACGCCTTGTGCAAAGCAAAGCCTCTATACCATTACAGAGCCAAGGAAAATGGCTCTCTGAGAAGGACATAGTGGGAAATTCGACTGTTAACTGGCAAAACGCTTACCATCTGCCATTCCTTTGTACCAGCGAAACAAAGCTAAGGGTATTCCAATTTTAATTTCTGCACAGACGAATAGCGACAAATGATTTTCTGTGCAAGATAGGCATAAAACAGGTGGACTCTTGTTCTTTTTGCGGGGAAAATACTGAAACTTTGGTCCACCTGTTTTGGAAGTGCAAACATACTCAAGCTTTTTGAAAAAAATTACTTGAATGGATGTCCCAAAAAATTGTAAGTCTTAAAGACTCACTATTTTCCCCCTTTTTGTGCCTAGGTTTAGTTGAAAATGTATCGAATGTACTTCTACATCACCTGCTCCTTATTGCTAGACATTACATATATTCTTGTAAATTAAAGAACTCCATACCTAAGCACACTATCTTTTCGGGAGGAAAGTTAATCATTCTGTAAGCCTGTGTCAACAGCGATTGGACCCAGACAGTCCTGCCTGATCCCGTCATCCCAGCCACCATGCAAGTGAACGTAAGTTCAAACTGAAACCGCGGACACTTCTCAGTGGAACAGTGCATGGCATTAAATAGAGTGAAGTGACCGGGATTACTGTGCCTATTATCGATATGTCCTTTCATACTGTCTTTTCTGCTAAAGGATTTTTCACAGTGGGGACAGGACCAGCTCATGTCACCTCCTTGACAGCTAAATGTAAAATGAGAATAAAGTCGAACGTTCCGCGTTTACATAGGCTTACAAATTCTCACAATTCTATTGTTTTAAACTATCATCACCACCACCACCACCACCACCACCACCGCCACCGCCACCGCCACCGCCACCACCACCACCACCTCAATTCTATTGTTTTAAAGCATCACCACCACCACCACCACCACCGCCACAATTCAATTGTTTTAAACCACCACCGCCACCACAATTCTATTGTTTTAAACTATCACCACCACCACCACCACCACCACAATTCTATTGTTTTAAATCATCACCACCACCGCCGCCGCCACCGCCACCACCACCACCACAATGTCTCGGGTAGTAAAGAACAACCGTGGTTTTCTTCAACTGTTAGCGCATTGTCCTATTCATCAATGCGAGTTTCTATTAAGGACTGCCACTCCGCAACAAGTTCACGCATTAGTTCAAGTTTTATATAATGTGCTCAAGCAACACATCCCCTTCCCGATCCGCCATGAAATCGATACGAGATACTTTCTGGGGAAATGCAAAGTTTAGACCGCGACAAAGAACCAGTTTCTGGAAGAAGGATACTTCAAAAGAGAAGATTTTACGATATGCTCCTCAATATCCTTTTCTCTGTATAACAACCTTGCAGTCTTGCAGTTATGGGTGTTGATAACTTCTTGTTGAAATTTCATATCAATGGACGTCATTATTCGTAAGACGCTGCAGATGTACGCAGTAGGGAGCAAGTCTCTCAGATTTCGTTGTAAGTCAGTTGCGCTAATCTCGCACTTGAGACCAGCACTCTCTTTGGTTTGTAAACACATCAGCGTTGTGAACACGCCACGAGTAGAAGTGAAAAGCTAGACTTTGAAGAATATGACATGAAAAATATGTTTTTGGTTATACAACGTAAACAACGTGGTATTTAATTTAACCTAACAAGCATTTTAAGTTTCCATTTTGGATGGTTGGGAAACTGCTTTCCCTCTTATTAACTGAAAACTATTCAGCACAATGAAGTTCCATTAAGAGGCTTCCCTGCAGATGTAAGTAATATTATTGCAGCCATACAGCTCTAACAAGCCCTGAAAGCAAAATAGCATAAATGTTGCAAGCACGAGCAAGCGAGCACTCGTCTAATTTTTGCGAGTAATTCGAGAGAAGTGAATTTTGCGAGCACTTTTAAACTCGTTGGGATCATTGGATACCCCTTCGCGTGATAATTTTCACAAGGCCGCCAATTTTTGGTGGGACAGTACTTTTGGACCGTTACTTTCGGGATTCAATAGCAAAGTAAAACATTAACGTTACTCTCAAGGAGCCGTTATTTTCGGGGGACCGTTACTTTCGGAATTCTACAGTATTCATATTTATACAAGACAAGATAATGCAGAAACACACGTAAATAACAGTAGATTTATCTTAGGTGATTACGTTATTGCTAAGTAAATGCCGTGTCCAGGGTACCCTGTTGTTGGACGGCCTAAAAATAAATAATTCATTCTTCAGATCATAGCAAATGACAAACGCCAGGTGAACAAACCTCGCCACAATCGGAAAATCCACCAGCACCTCGTCTAGAGCAGGCTTGGTCAACATGAGAACTTCACAGTATGTTTTTGCTTTTACTGTAGCCAAGCGCCTTTCACCGAAGAGAAGCCCGATCTGATAAATAAACAGAACAAAAATCAATTTGGAATTTGGCAAAAAATATCTTTGCAGCCTACTTCCCTAGTTACATCATTTAAGGTAATTCCTCTGAAGTGAAACTGAAAACAGATTTTCGTTTAAACTTTGCCCACTGAATATTTATCATATGAGAACTTCAATTTTGAAATAAAAAGGGGGGGGTGCCCATACTCATTAAGGAGCACTGAGGCATTGAAAACGACCCATTTTGGCATTATTTAATGCTTAGCACAAGAACGCATTCCCAGTAATAATTGTAAATTTTTCTCACCGAGACTCATGAGAACAGACATTAACCTGGAGTCAGTACATTGTATCGGACACAAATAAACTTTTTTTTAGACAGAAAGCTGAATTTTTGATTAAAATTTCAACCACACTAACATGGTTACCATACGGCAAAAAAGAAAAGACCACAGTTTACCTGCTATTTTCGTTATTTATTCAATTTTCAGCAATATAAATCAGAGTAGTCTTTCCTCAAGCAAAGTTCATTGGGGTGCCTGTCCTCGTTGGTGAGCTGTAGCCATTTTTCAACTGACAGAGCTCAATATCAAGCCAAACCGCCATGGTTTCAATATGCGTGTGCACGAGGGCGCGCTAAATGACAACATTAATTATGCGCAGAAAGGATGTGCAGTGCAAATGTAAGGAATAGCCTTAAAAGGAGGCTCGAAAGGGTTTTGCATTGCTGCAGTGTTCGTGAAACGATGCACGATTACAAAGAAGGATATTTAATGGTGTGGGCAAACTCCTTACAGCTCTATTACTGAGGTATACTTTGATGGTACTTGTGACGTCATATCAGTCACCATGGCAACGTACAAGGTGCACAAAAGCGTCCACTAAATTTCAGTTTTTGTAAATTATCTGAAAAACTAATTCGGTGACCTATGTTACGAAAAATAATTGCGTGACTTACGTGAAGATTCGCGAATATGCTAATTTCGTCTCGAACTTCTAGCATATTTAATTAGTGCAGTATCATCGTTTGCGTATGTTACTGTAAATAGCTTCTTGTTGTAATGTTTCTTTATTTAGTAGGGCCGGAAAGTTCTAGAATCTTTCGCCGTAAAGTATATACGAGAATCGGTGTAGTGTTTAGATGGTTTATATTTCCCAGGAGTGTTGAGAGAATAATCTCGTGAGCCAGTAGTGTTTATTGAAGTGTGACGCAGGTTGCGTGTGAAGCTTGAAGGCTTTGTAAAGTATCGATAGAGGTCGTGTTTGTTAAAGTACGTGGATATCAGGCAGAGGCCGTGTTTATTCCAGGGTGACTCTGTCCAAGTGTAGTTACAACCCTAGCGTGTGCTTGTTGTGAAGTTTGGTGTGGAGCTACTACGTTCGTGCGGAATAAATATCCTTGTTGTGTTTTCCGACATCCCTGTGTTCTGTCTGGACTACAAACTACCTACCACTAAAAACAGTCGAACTCGTAACAGCCTACCATTTTTATTTCTTGTTGGAAAGTTCCCTAAATTCTTAAACTTTTCAGACAGTATGGAAAAAAGTTATTTAGTAGAATTAAATATATTGAAAGAAAATGCAATTTATGGTTTAGAGAAAATTCCTGTTGATAATTTTCTCCTATACTTTTATATTTGAAGTGCTATCGTGAATGGTGCGTGCATGCAAAAAAATCAAGATAGGTCACCGAACAAAATTTTGAGCTAGAAACAAATATTTTCTGCAGATTTTTTTTTTCGGTTTGCGCGATTTTACGCATGACTTAACTTCCGGTGTGCTAATTTTGATTTATTCAGCTAACGCGTGTGTTTGCGCGCGCGCGTGCAGCTAAAAACCCTTTCAAGCCAGCAAGGGACACTTTTGTCTGATTGGTTGATTTGTTACCCTAGTGCTCAGACTCTTTTTGAGCGCGCGCTGTCGAAAATCTTAAAAGCAAAGATGGCGTCCGAAAGAGCGATTTCATGTTGACTTTGCCTTATTGCTTGTTCTAGATTTTCAGGAAAATGTGGGAGGTTTTTTAGTTTGTTCTCCTTTTCAGAATGGCAGTACGTTAATTAACAAGACTGTTATAATGAAAAGGAGTTTGTTTATATACTGATTCAATACGGGTAATTGATAAAAATCAATTTAACAGGCTTCCTAGCCTTGTTAACTTTCTGGTTATTTTAGGAAGCCAACACCCTTTTAGTTTAATTTTTATTTCATGCTAATTTAATTTTCTTTAAGATAAGGGGGAATAAAGTTGTTCTTGATGTCCTTGGAAATCAATGTGATGTTACTGAAGAAATGTCTCTTTCCACTCTGAAACTTTCTCTGTTTTTATGGACGTTTCCAAGATCGGAAAGTTACATCAAAAATGGCATTCAAGTACACATAAAGTGAGGGTGGGCTTTTGAGCCGTTGAACTAACCAATTCAAAGCATCCCTTTGATATATTAAATACTGAGGCTGATATCAAAGAAAAGTACAAAAAACTTTTTAATGGTGTTGGCCTTCTTAGCAGTTACGAGTTGAAGTTAAACATTGATGACTCGATGAAGCCGGTGGCGCTACCAGTCCGCAGGATTCCATTCGGTGTACGAGAGAAAGTTAAGAGAAAGTTAGATGAATTGTTGGAGAGTGGAATCATAGAGAAGGTGCCTGAAGGACCAACAGGATGGGTTTCACCACTTGTGGTTATACCTATGAATGGGTATGATTCGCGACGTCTGTCTGATGTAGAGCGGCGGTATAGCCAAACGGAGAAAGAAGCCATAGCCCTGGTATGGGCTTGTGAACGCTTTAACATGTATGTCTTCGGCAGGGATTTTGAGCTTGAGACGGATCATAAGCCTCTGGAGTACATCTATTCGCAGAAATCAAAGCCTTCTGCCCGGGTGGAAAGATGGGTCCTTCGCCTACAGGCTTACCACTTTAAGGTTGTGTACAGACCTGGCAAGACCAATATTGCGGATGCCTTGTCCAGGCTGAATTGCTGGTTCCAGGATAATGACGGAGAAGATTTTGACTTTGTGCATGCTGTGATTGCAGTGTTTCTTGTGCTTTGACACCTGCTGAAATAGAGAAAGCTTCAGCTGAGGACACGGAGCTGAACCTCATTAAAGAATGTGTCCAAACAGGAGATTGGAGTCAGTGTAATGTGCCTGCGTACTTGCAAGTTAAGAATGAATTGTGTACGTATGGTGAACTACATTTACGGGGTTCCAGACTAGTGATTCCCCGAGAACTGCGACCGCGCGTTTTGGAGTTAGCCCACGAGGGACATCAAGGTATTGTTAAAACAAAGTGTAGACCGCGCAGTAAGGTATGGTGGCCCAAGATGGATGCTGATGCAGAGAAGCTGTGCAAGAGTAGCCATGGATGTTAAGCAGTTAGTGAATATGCTCCCCCAGAACCTATGGCTCGATCTTTTCCGCCCAGTGGCCCTTGGAAAGATTGTGCAGCTGACATTCTGGGTTCCTTACCTTCAGGGGAAAGTTTACTGGTGGTGGTAGACTATTTTAGTAGATATTTTGAACTGGTTATTTTGAGGTCAACCTCTAGTACAAGGATCATTGAAGATCTAAAGCCAATATTTGCCCGGTTTGAAGTGCCGCATACACTCAAGACCGACAATGGGCCTCAACTGGTATCTGAAGAGTTTGAAACCTTCCTTGCAGAGAATGGGATAGAACACCGAACAACTCTTCCCTTGTGGCCGCAGGCCAATGGGGAGGTAGAGCGTCAGAATCGCACATTGATGAAGTCGATTCAGATAGCCCACCCCACCTTGGAGGGAAAGATTGGCGTCAAGAGTTACAGACATTTCTAACCACATAAAGGTCAACTCCTTAGATGACAACCGGGGCAACACCATTTTACCTGATCTTTGGAAGGGAATCAAAGCTGCCAGACTTGCGAAGGGAGGCACCTATCACTAACGAGGAAGCTCGTGATCGTGACTGGTCGAGGAAGTTGTCACAGAAAGAGTATGTCGATGCATAGAGAAGCGCTGTTGCAAGTGAAGTGGAGATTGGAGATCAAGTACTCCTGAGGAACTCGAAGACCAACAAGCTGTCTCCAAACTATGACCCGAACCCTTGCGAAGTAGTGGACAGGAAAGGAGGAGAGGTAACAGTTAGGAGCACAGTTGGTGCCAAAATAGGAAGAAATGTGTCATTTTTGAAAAAGTATCAAGAGAAATCCTTGGAGGTGAAAGTTAATGCTGAGCCTATCCATCAAGAGTAGGAACAAACCAAGCAGGAGTAGCAAAAGGGGAGAATGAACTCCCAAGCCCAGGGCTAACGGGATCATCGATGCCTGTTCAGCAGGCCCCTATCGTAAGTCCACTTAAGCAGATGATTAGTCCAAGGCCAACTCGAAATGTCAGACTGCCTAAACGATTTGACGATTACAAACTTTCTAACGGATAATGGAATGTTACTTGTAGGTTCATTGATATTACGTTAGGAAACAACAGCATGGAGGGATGTAGTGTATTGTATCGGTACAGCCCCGTAAATGATCCAAAGACCGCAAATGATCCCCAAATTGGACCGCAAATGGTCCCGAACCGCAAATGATCCCC
>CM042746.1:47501757-47514257 GCA_022496165.2 Catalaphyllia jardinei
GATCCCCAAATTGGACCGCAAATGGTCCCGAACCGCAAATGATCCCCGATATGGACCGAAAATGATCCCCGCCGGAAAAGGGGAAAGGCATGGAGTTTATTCCTCGGGTCGACGTTTCAATTTTTAACATGAACAGAAGCAGTCATAACGAACCATATTCTATATAAACATACTGAATTCCCATGATAGAGAGTTCTTCGGATAATTACAGAAAAAGTTCTGCGAAATGACTGTAATCGGCTTTTGGCAATATATAGCCAAAAAATTTCATAACAATTTAACCGAAGCGAAAATTGAGAACGAATTAGTAACGTCAGTTCATTCAATCAATATCCTGCATCTCAATCTACTCAGCTATTAACGTTGTGTCTTATTTCCAGGCCTGCACTTTTCGTCATACTTTGGGTGCCACAGAGTTTTCATGTTTTCCGGTTTTGTTCAATCACGCGAAGTGAAATACTTTTGTCATCGATGTTGAAGTCAGTAGCAAGGATTTCTAACGGATATCGTTCATGGTTGTAGTGGTGTAACGTATCCGTATCTCATGAAGCAAGACTTCTTCAGTCTGAGAATCTTACACGAAAACAGCTTACGGCTGCTATTCCACTTCTAGTTTGTAATGATTTACAGCTTTTTGGTTTTTCGGATTTTTCCCACGGGAAGTGAAGGTAAGTGTAAGATCGCTCAACATAGTATGTAAGTTGATCAATCAGTCCTCCTAATCAGACTCAGTACACGTTTTATATACTGTCAGTATGGAGTTTCCGGCTGCAAATTGCAGATGCGAACTAAAATCCAAACTAGCTTGTAGTGTTGGGAAACAGAATTTCTAGCTCGTTGCAGAACTTAAAGGTCATGAACATGTCGCAACCCGGCAGTTTTAATTGGTGTTAATACTTGCTTCTATATTTGTTTCTCGCGCCTTTAGCGAGAAATCAGATTATTCAACATGTAAATTGCATCCAAATAAAATCTACACAAGATTTGTACGTCCTAGTTATGGTAGCGTTAAGCTATTATTGTTGAACTTGTTGAGAAATGGTATTGCTGTCTACGAGCTTTGATTTTATGTTTCTCATAAGGGGCCACTTGGGGTGTAAGGGATGGATAAGTGATGCCCAGCTAACTAAAAACATTGTAAATACAAGAAATACTGCCATACTAAATTATCTTTTTGTTCTCTTGTGCAATGCTGCGATTATGGCAATAATGAAATACAGTACACTGCAGTACTAGGATTGGCCATTAGTAACAACTAACAGCAAATCGTAATTGCAGCAGTCTCACTGCGACAAAAAAACAGTCTCACTGCAACAAAATGCAGTGATACAATTTACAAATGTTTGAGTAAAACCAATGACTAGTCTTAATCATACACCCTCAAAGTAACCAGGGCAGCTTATGGGAACGCCCAATTATGGAAATGAGTAAATAAACAGTTTGTTTGGGGTTAATAATAATAATAATATTAATATTAATAATAATACTTTATTTATATGGCGCTATTTCCTTTTAGCCCAAAAGCGCTTTACAATAATTACAATTTGAATAATAGAAATGGCATTACAGTAAAAATATATTAAAAACTATTTAAAGATGTTGAAACTATATTCCAAAATTAAAACTATATAACATGCTAAGTTAAGCTAAAACATTTTTTAAAAATATATGTTTTAATATAGGTCTTGAAACTTGACAATGAGCTACTCTGTCTGATAAAATCGGGGAGAGAGTTCCATAAAGTGGGTGCTGCAAAAGAGAAACACCTATGGCCATAGCTTACTAGCTTGACGAGTGGTATTTTTAGGAGGTTTTTAGAGGAGGACCTCAGATTCCTAGCTGGTGTATAGGGCTCTAATAGTTCAGTAATGTAACTAGGGGCCTGGCCATTAAGCGCTTTGTAGGTGAGAAGTAGTATCTTATAGTTTATGCGCTGGTTAACTGGAAGCCAGTGCAGTTGCTTTAGGACAGGCTTAATGTGGTCATATTTCTTGGTGCGAGTGATAATACGGGCCGCAGCATTCTGGACATTTTGTAAACGATCTATTAGAAAGGTGGGTAGTCCATACAATAGTGAGTTAGCACTATCAAGCTTAGAGGTAATAAATGCGTGAACCAGCTCTTCAGTGTCTGCTTGAGATAAACAGTCTCTTATTTTACTGATGTTCCTGAGGTGGAAGAAACAGGCCTTGCAGATATTGGTAACGTGCTTATCTAGTGACATGTGCTCATCGAAGATAACTCCAATGTTCCTAGCAGATGAGGTTGGCTTGATCCGTTCACCAGACACATCAATGTATTCTATTGATGGGGGTGGGCGATGTCGTGCGCTTAGGACCAATAGCTCCGTTTTTCCTCTTTTCAGTTTAAGCTTATTGCTTACCATCCATGAATCGATTTCGGAAACACATGCTTCTATCCTAGTTATGGAGACGGCTTGCTCAGCGGGTGTGGACTTAAATGAGAGATATAATTGAGTGTTGTCGGCGTAGAGGTGGTAATTAAGTCCATGCCGTCTAATTATGTTCCCGATGGGCGACGTGTATAGCAAGTATAGGATCGGCCCTAAAACCGATCCCTGGGGAACTCCACAGCGGAGTTCTTTCACTTTTGATTTGATTCCGTTAATCATCACAAACTGCTTCCGATCTTGAATGTAGGATCGGAACCATTTTAGCACATTTCCTTTCACACCATAGCGTTTTGACATTCTTTCCAGTAGCAGCTCATGGTCGACGGTATCAAATGCTGCAGACATGTCCAACAATAGTAGGACAACGCATTTCTGATTGTCTATTTCACAGAGAATATCATTTTGCACCTTTAAAAGGGCAGTCTCTGTACTGTGAAAGCATTTATACGCTGACTGAAAAGATTCCTCTAGGTCATTATCACGTAACTAATCACTCAATTGACAAGATGCTGCCTTTTCAATTATTTTTGATAAAACCTTCAGATTTGAGATAGGTCGGAAATTTGGATAATCCTCAGAATCTAGGTTGTCCTTCTTCAGCTTCGGTTTAATCATTGCTTCCTTCAGTGTAGCGGGAAAAAATGCTGATTGGAGCGACATGTTAACCATGTTAGTGAGAGTGGGTAGAAGAGTCGATTTGCATTCCTTCAAAATAGATGCTTGTATAGGGTCAAGATCGCACGATTTTTTACCGATTTTGTCCACAAAACGTTCCACCTCTGTCGCTGTCACCACTCTGAACTCTGTGAGTTCAACATGACATGGCTGTTCATTTGCTCTGCAGGACTGGATAGTGGCAGTCAGTTCATTGGATAGCTGCATTCTTATGGCTGCTATCTTCTTGTCAAAGAAGTCAGCAAAGTTATTCCTAAGCTCAGTCATAGAGGACTCAGTCGGATAGCGTTTCTCTACTTTACGATGTAGCAACTTGTCGACTGTGTTAAAAAGTATTTTGGGATCTAGTGCGGGTTCAAACAAAGTTTTGAGTAGGCAGTTTTAAATAGATCTGTCCGCTTTAAATAATGTACATTAACAATAAAAGAGCTCAAGAGAGCTTTAACTGGAACTGGACTAGCCATGATAGCCTTATGGTTAACATGCTTGACTCCAAATTGCTGTGCAGGTTTGAGCCTTGGCAGGGGTCATTAAATTGTGTTTTTGGGCAAGACACTTGACCAAAACGCTTGTAATGCTTCTCTCCACCCAGTTGTATAAATGGGTAGCACTGAATTTAATACTGGGGGTAACCCTGCAATGGACTGGCATCTCATCCATGTTATAGAAACAGAGATATGCTCAGATGGCAGTTCGGACCTCCATCCATTTAAATGATAACATTCTTCTGAGATTAGTGACCCTTATGAGGAGACAATATTGTTTTGCAAAACTGAACATTATATAGTGACCACTTAGTATTGAGATGGTTCTTTTCAGAACCACTTAACCCACTCTTTTCAGGGCCATGAAAACAAACAAAAATTGTCAACAATGCAATCAATGATCCAATGTCAAAATCAGGAATGACCACAAAGAAAAACCTTTTGTCTCCCTCATGACAAGTAGGCTCTTGTAGATTATGCTAGCATTTTTCCAAGCATTTTAATGAGACAAAAGCATCGAGCCTTATTCAAGAACTCTAGTGACATTTATAAGGAAAATTAATATTTCTTCCACAGAATATAGAAATAAAATATATTTTTTACAAGAAATTGAAGACTAAATTAAACTTAAACCTCTTCACTTAATTATCACTGAAAGGGGACAAAGGATTAACAGAACAACAGAACATTTAGATAATTATCTTCTGGTGTATTAAAACCTTTACATCATTGTTGACTTGTTATACTAAGTATACTTTTTTTGTTAAGCACTCTGAACTGTTTATTGTGTTGAGATGTTAAAATTATTCTAAAAATTTAAAACCCCTATGTGTGAGCATTAACCAAACATTTCAGTGACATTTTGATTGCAACCGAGCGTTTCAGTGGAAAAAATGGAACACTAAGGTGGAGCATTTTAGCGGGGAAGTAAAAGCATTATGTACAAAAGCCTAATGAGAAGCGACTGAGTAAACAATATTTTCCATACCTACACAATTTTTATGCACCACCTCTGGTTCCCGGAAATATAACTTTGTAGAAGTAACCACTTAAGGAGAAACTGTTGAGGAAACTTAAATCTTTATTACCTTAGTTTGTACAAATGAGTTCACATATGTCATGCCTAATTTAATTTTGCTGCCACATACTTTATAACAGCTGCATCTTCAAGACAACAAAGGCAAAAGACATTTTTCTCACTGTCACAGCTTCTAAACAAAATATAAAGTTACAAGTATCAATATATTGTTTTTGAGTCGGATGAAAAGTCGTGACAAACTGATGTCGCGCTATGGTCGAATGAAGCAAATTTTGGTCGTGCAAGATTAATCTTGGAGGTGAATTTTGAGCAACCAGAACACGGGAAACATCCTTATTTCTATACGTTAAATTGTAGCAGAGTAATTGTAGTTTCATTAGTAAAGCCGATTCCCATATCACAAATTACTTTTTCGGATATTCACAAAACCGCCAGCTCTGTTATGCTGGACTGTCCGATAAAACAGCGTTGCCAACGAATGTAGTGAAATCAAATGCGGGGATATTTTGTTTGATAAGGTTTATAACATCATGATCAAGGGTTGGCTGGAGTAAACTCTCATTCAATTTTAATCAACTGAATGCTTTTCATCAATAGTATAGAACATTGCCGCTCATTTTACAAGCTGTAAAACGCGAAGCGTTATAAAGTGAATTTCAAGAATTTAATTCCGACCTCTAATCATTCATCCGACAAACAGTAAACAGCGGAACACCGGAAACCAGGTACAAAATTTTACCAGGGCATTTCAGTCACCCATTAATGGGAATTCACATATCACAAAAGAACACAAAAGTCTCGGAGGTTTAAAGACAAATTTTTATTTTAAGGTAAAACAAAAAGTCCATTTATCGATCACAACATTCACTTCACTTCACTTAAAAATGAAATGGATTAACTCAAAAACACAAAGGTACCCAGAATATGAAAAAAATAACTTCATAGCAATGCTGGACTCGAATTTAGTGAAGGATTGACGCAAAATAGAATGGTGAGACGTTCTTGTTTAGCCACACTTAAAAATCGAAAATGAGAACAACATGGTTTCCTCATCTCCGCAAGATGAGAAGAAGGAAAATCTAAAATATAAGCTCAAGGAACCAGTAATACGTTTTACTTACCACAGTAGCCATGTTCCTTTTCTTTAGCGTCGAATAAGGTGGGTGGTACTCTTCGGAGTGCTGCAAAAACGAATCAACACTTCCTTTGCTTCATCTTTGTTGCAAGGAAATCGCCATCTTTGTCGATGACATGTGTGTACGAAAAGCGGATTATCGACCCTAAAATTGCAGTAAACCGATGTGAAACGGGTATTTTCTCTTCACTTTGAATTGCTTTTCACGGTTACATGCTTCACATGACTTACTGAGAACCTATTAAAGAATGATTCTCCTTCGATGGTTCGTTCTCAAATTCGACAGCACCAAAAACCGGGCGTTCACGCAATGCATCAACGAAAGTGGTGAAACGAAAAACTTTCTTCACTTTTTCGCACATGCGCAGACAAAAGTGTCCTTTGTTTCTCGAGCCTCCTTAAGGTAATTCCCCAGAATTGCGTTGCGCATCCATACTGCGCATAATTTTACCAGTGATCAGCGCCCGAGCATTAGAAATGGCGGCTTTTTCTTTACGGCTGGACTCGCCAAAGAAGTAAATCGTCATTTACTCGAAAACGACTACGGTGACCCATCATTTTTTTTACTGTTGTTTTGAATTGACTAGTAAATTTCTCTATGTAAAATAAATATGGGCCAATTCTCAGTCTTGAGCAAAAAACAATCGTCGGAAACGTGAATTTAGCAAGCAATCGTGACCATAATCATGGTGCTATTATAAGGATTTATATGGAATAAACAAGGTGCTGCTGCTCCTAAACGAACACGTGGACCCCTTATTTTTATTTTTTTTTTCCAATTTAAGTTCCTATAATATAAACAATCAATTGGCACAGTTTGAGAAAAATCTCAGTGTAGGTTCTTTTTCGGTGGGATGACGTTATGGTGATCTCCTAGTTTTGCATTGCGCATTCCTACTGCGGACGATTTTTGCATTATTAACGGGCGCAAATTAGCGCGCGCGTGTATAAAATGTAAGAGATTTACCTCAAACTAAGCTCGATAGCGAGATGAATGCTCGTTTTCTATTAAATGAGCACGGTGACCCCCCCCCCCCCTTTTTATAAATTCAATGAGAACAATATGCTCAATAACTAAAAAAGAGAATTGCCAGAAATCTATGTCTACCTTTTTGGCAAATGGAATAAATGCTACAGATAAAGACGAAACGGGCCCAACAAAGAAAGTACAAATTATGTTTCCTTTAAAGGATAAAAATATGAATTAATAATGCAAGGTATTTGAAGCCATTTTTCCTGGGGCGTAGATGAATAAACAATTAAAGAAAGCCGAACTCTGTGTGACATAACACGCCACATTGGAAAATAATCGCGCTTATTTGCTGCGCAGGGAGATCAGCAAAAGTCACCTTAATAACCGTATTTGTCAGCATTGTGGTGTGAAAACAAGCGCGCTGACCCCCTATTTTTATTACGTTTTTAATATCTCCCTGTCTTGTAACATCAACATACCAAGTTTCATCGAAAATCTATGGTAAGTTCTTTTACTCGGGAATCACCTTAATGCCTGGACTGCCTGACTACCGCTGTTTTACGTTCCGACTAAAAACATAGAGGTAAATTGAGCTCTTGAGTTTCAAGACTAAACATATATGTAAATGTAAAAAAAAAAAACCAATGAAAGAAAGGAAACAAGGCAGCTCAGGGCAACTACGCGAGGTTTCAGTTGTACGTATAAAGGTCAATGAAACCATTTTTTACCTCGCCAAAGTAGTCCCCAGGACCCAAGGTGGCAACCACAGTGATTTCATCATCTCCAATGACCTCAACCAGACCCCTCCTGAGACAGTACATTTCCCGACCCATGTCTCCTGCGTAAACGATGAAGTCCCCTGAATTCGAAATCAAGGTGGTCTGGAATCAGTGTTTGGAATACAAGCAAGCGTATATATAACACTGATAAAGCTATATACTGACCTGGGGAGAAAAGATATAAAGTTGTTTTCTGGGACAGCTGACGTAGAAAACGGGCATCTGTCTCCATAAAGATAGGCACCTAAAGATAGATAAGGTAAATAATGTTAATAAATTTATTTGCCTCCAACACGAAATTAAATGAAAAAAGTTTCGCATGAACCTGTTTTGTGCGCACTCGGCCATCTTCAGGTTCATGTTTGTAGTTGGATTATAGCATAATTGTTCACACATAACAGCTTGTTTCTTTTTTCACGCGGAGGATAGGTAACAGGTAACTGCTTGTTTCTCAGCTGCCATATATGCTGTCATTCTGGTTCAGGTCCATTGAACTTAATTTGGTCATAGTAAGAAAATTGTGCTTTGACTTTAGTCGAGTACTTAGTTTTCGTCTTAGTTTTAGTTTTGATTGAGAAGATATACTGACTATCAGCACGAAAGAGAGTGTTTCGGGACATCTCCAAACAACTCGAAGCTTGTCAAAAATACACCGCTGCGAGTCGTATTTTCAACTCTCTCCTCATTGTTTGGAAATGTGCTTAACACGGTCTTTCGTATTTGATGTATTACATAGATATCATAATTACCTTTCCCAAGAAGTCTTTATTTTCTTCATACGTGACGTCTTCTTGAAGTGACAACGGCATATCCGCTATGAGAGTCTTCCGTCCAGGGGTGGCTTCTCCTCTGAAAGCACCGTGATGTGTTACATTAGGAATAACCACTTCAAGAACCCATCAATTAACTAAATGAAATACTAGTAGTAATCACAGATTAAAGAGTGTGTTCGAGTTTTGGTAGGTTTGATATGTTAAGAGAGCAAAAATTCTAGGGACGGCATCTGGTGCCAGAGCTGTTAGGTAGTAGTGAAATTGGTCTCCCTTCAGCAGGAGAGAAAACAAACGAAACAACTGTTCGTGTTTGGATATCACGATTAAAAGGCGCTCTAACAATATGACGAAATAAGGATTTTACGTCCTCAGAGCCGACAAGAATGACACATCTATTGAATTTCAAGGTTCCACACTCATTCTATCTTATACCTGTTGACTCTCCACAACATCGCTAGATAGTTCTCTGTGCGAGCCATTAAAACCCGGCTCAGGTTTTGTTCTACCATGAATTCTTGCATGGCTCTCTTTTTCGCTAAAAATTCCACCCTAAAACAAGATAGAAAGAAATAGTAACGAACGATTAATCAGGAAGGTCAAGAAATTGTCAATCCTTGATACGAATCTTGCTCACGTGAACAACCCAGGCCACTTAGACCCCTTTTCATCCTGCACGAAAACATGCAAAAACTACGTAGTGTAATATTATCTGCGGGAGAACTGGGTAAAACGTCTAAAATTTACTTAAGAGATATTACTCTGAGAATGATTAACAATTATTCACTGAAGTGGAGGTAAATATACACCACTTTTACCGACACTGAATTGAAAAATTGTTTAAGTATATACCACACAAGCTGAATAACTAGCGGACAAAGGAAGAACTTTATTTGTGACAATATACCAACAAAAACCATTTTGTTTTTCTTGTTTCTCGGAGGCGAATAGTACTCGGATGATCACTTCCGAGCTAACCAATCAGCCTGAGCAAAAAGTTTTATTCACTTGTGTGGTATATACTAAAGGTCAATATTCGGACTATCTCTTCCACCCTCTTCTTTCCCTTGTTACCAGATCAATCCAAAACCAGCCCAGGGGTCATCAAACGCCTGGTCTAGGCAGTGTATGGAACTTGAGGGCCCATTATAACAGTCACAAAATGTTTTGAGCAGCAATTCTCTAAAAACACTCCAGGTACTTCTCCTTCTAGCGCATTCCGTTTACGATCAACCGATCTCAACCTGACGACAAAAACTCAGGTGCCATTAACTGCTTCGTTTCTGAAGTGCGATGCGTACAAAGATTTTTTTACGTACTTAGGTGCCGCTGAATTGGCAAGAGTAGCAGTTATGCTACTAAGGCAGTATCCATACAGCAAAAGACCAGTGAGCATGACCACTACAGCAATCAGCTGACTCGCTCTATTGTGGGCATGGATGTCGCCATAACCCGTCGAGGACATCGTGGCTGCTGCCCAGTAGAGACTGGCGACATACTCGTCCAGGCCAGCGATATTCTTGGTTTCTCCAACGTGTTGGGCCCAGCTTCCTGGGGTACAACTACAAGACAAATCCAGAAAAACAACTAAATATTTAGTACTTAATTAACAATCACAAACTTTGCAAACCGTTCTTTGTGCAACGACGTAATGTTTTCTTATTCCCTATCTAGAAAACTATCAAAACAGTGGCTGCACCTCTTCATGTTTCTTCATAGGCTTAGCACTCGCCATTCAAAGAATGCTTAAATAATTTAAAATGGCTCTTTTCCTGCCATAATTCCTGGCAGACCAATTCCCGACACGCCTTCCGGGAATTATGGTAGTTTTGTTCGTCAAGTATCCGGGTCCAAGATGGCGGCAGACTTAAGAGGGCATGAAAAGTCTCTTTGCAAAGTGGTCAATGACGGATCCAGACCTTTGGCACACTTTGAAGGCGAGAAGAAAAGCTACGTGAACATTGCAACAATCGTATTTGCTGAATTGGCATTTAAGTTGTTGCTGTAGATATAGTTCGAGTGTAAATCCCCAAAAAAAGAGTTTTTCGGAAGGCAAGCCTTCGTCCGCAATGTCTTCCATCTTGGACTGCACTTGATGAATACAACTGCCATAATTCCAAGCAGGCAAGCTCCATAGAGGTAAAGGGCCATTTGCATATACACCATACCACTGCTACAAATGCCTTAAGAAGAGAGCATTCGTTAGCTTCGTCAGCTGACATCTACCAGTCATACATGAAAACGCAATTCAGAAAGACGGGACAAGATGTAATGAAAAGTTAGCAAATTAAACATGGCTAAATGTGTTTGTCTTTGAATGTTTAAAATTTTGCGCTCACTTAAATACATACACGCGTTTATTTTACGTCCCTTTGGGGCTTTCCAGTGAAATATAACAAGATAAAATGATATGGAATGAAATAAAACACAACAAAATTAAAGGGGTACAGTCAGCTGGCGCTTATGTGCATTAGATACCATTCCATAGCTAATTTGCATATCACAAAGGCACAATTCATATTAACCAAACATGATAAAAACAGCATTATAGGATAAGTAAAAACACACTCAGGTGCGAAGATTAAAGCGGGTGTCTAGATATACTTTGACTCCAGGTTGGGTGAATTCTTTTCAAAGTGAGAAAACTAGTGTCCAGGGTGTCCAGCGTGGTTCCATAGTTGACTGTATCTCTTTAATTTTTTGTATAACTAAAAATTAAAATTCGGACATTTAGATCAAATAGAAGCTTTTAAATCAATGATAAAAGCAAACGCGAAACACAGCTGGTCTATCCTGGTTTATTAAAAACTGGATCATTGGATAATGCATTTCGAGAGTTTTCATTGGCTTAGCCATCATGGTATATGAGCCATTATACCATGATCTACAAAAACCGCGAGCGTGTGCGTGATTTTTTTGGGCCTTTTTTTTTATTGTAGTCTAGTTTTCTATATTTTGGGGGCGTTTTTAATAAAACAATTATTCCATTCGCGTTTGTTGGATATGAGATGGTTATAGCCAACTCGGCGCTACGCGCCTCGTTGGCTATCTCATATCCAACAAGCGCGAATGGAATAATTGTTAATTATTTCCCCGTTATACTTCTTGGTTAACATCAACAATAGATGTTCGAAAGGACAAGACATAAACCGGGAATGACTAAGCCACTCAGTGATGAGGAATAAACCACACAGTTGTGGGGACTTACCTTTCGTCAAAACAGGCTTCCAAAAACCACACACAAGCGCTGACGTGCGTGGTCAAGATAATGTAGATTGCAAACTTTATGGCTCGTACTTTACCAATATTGTAGTTTAAGTGGTTCTCCAGGTTTGTAAAAAAACGTGGAATCTAAGAAAAGAAAAGTCGCATTGCAATTAGCCTATGTTGTGTATCACGCTGTGGTCTGCACGGCAGTTTACTGATCCAACTTGGCGTATATAAACAGAAAACCCCCAGCGCAGAAAGAGAACTGCCTCGTTGTCGAGGGTCTCTCAATAGGGGTGACAACGTTCTTGTTGTCACTGACTTCAAGATTTCGGCATTATTTAGCAATCAGTTTAATACAAAACCGTGTTTTTTCTCAGCTGAAAATTAAAATTTTGATAAGTCCAATGTTACGAACGTGTAACAAGATTTGTAACGAGTGGGACCAGCGACATTCAAATAACAGCTACACGTTTATTATAAACGACCATAATCTACGTACACGATCAGAGTGAACACAACTAGGTCTAAGATACGAGTAAATACAGAGTTCAAAACAGCCTCCAGTTCAGTTCCTAACATCAACAGATGTAATTGTCCGAAGACAATGTCCATATGAATCCATAAATGAGGGAAAAATCATAACCCAGAGCGGATAAGCTAAGCATTGCCCCAAAACGCCTGTCGCCTTTAACAAACTCGTGGGCTCCTCATTAAGGCCCAAATATGGTCAAAGCAGTCAGTGTGCCATATTTGGTAAAACTTATAGATACATGTACATGTAACACCAATCAATTGAACCCAGGCCCTCTTATATTTGACCGGAAGTCAAGTTGATATTTCTAGAGAGTTGACTGTAGATGTCTATTGGCTGGAAACCCCTGTCAGCGCCATGTTTGGATTGGTAATAAAATTACATATTGTAATAATTTATTTTCACTAGCTACTTTAAACAGATATTGGATCATCTACAAGCACAGTTTATACCAAAAGGAAAATTATTTCCAGAGAACACAATCTGATA
>CM042746.1:47519257-47520574 GCA_022496165.2 Catalaphyllia jardinei
TCAAAATGTGGTAAGAACATCAGTGACACACTCAGCTATCACCTGTTTCCTTTTTACGTCTAATGTGATCAAGAACCGGACAGCGACATGGTGTTAATATGTTTAATAGACCAATTTCGATATATTAAAATTCAGCTTCAGGGTCGTGTTATTCAAAGCCCGATTAAGCTAACCCAGGATTAACGAGAATTTCGATTTGAGTTTTGTAACTTTCAATGAGGTTTTTTGTTTATAAACAATTATTGGATGAGGTGGTGTTATCCAGAATAATCAAGGTCGAGGTAGGGGTTATCAGCCGAAGCCGAAAACTGAAAACGTAATACGCCGGTTATCTTTTAATCCTGGGTTGGCGTTAACCGTCTTTGGAACAACCCGGAACTGGGGAATAAACCCCACAAACTCTGCAGAGTTTCGTACTGAGGTCTATTGTTTTAGGTTGTTTTGGGTTATTGACTCTAGCTTGCACTTTTCAGGGCTTCTAACCGTTTTATGATCACTCTTTTATCAACACAGGATATTCGAATTCAGCTCTCTAAATTACAGGAAAAGGGGAAAAGTTTTTATTGTGCATAAAGGAAAAGGTTTTTACAGAGTTAACTAATATTAATTACAGTAGTTGAACGTAAGGGGAGGAAAGAGCAAAAAATAGTCGCGCCGAGAAACTCACGGCTTATCTGATACCGCTTTCTAATAATATTAGGAAGCTTAAGCAACCATGACGACGACGCCGAGGACGCCAAAGTGAAAAATGAATTTATATTTTACCAGCGAAATTCGCGATTGTCTAGATCTGTTCAGTACACCAATGGCTCTAAAACATTGCTCAATCTAAAAATGCAACGACGACGTTCAATTCAACATGGAAATACCAAACCTTAGCCGTCATCTTTCACGCTCCCTAGAAGAAACAGAACTTCGTCAATTTAGGTTGTTGTTTTGCAGAGAAATGCAAAGAAATGAACAAAGATTTATAACGCACGTGCACAGCCGTTGTTTTATGACTTTCTCGCTGCCGTGTCGTCGTCGTGGTTTGCTTAAGCTCCCTAATGACGCTATATACCTTTTCTTCTTTGTAGATTCCTGTTCGTTGAATAGCTATTGACAGATAAGATACCAGTTAGTCAGCAAACAGATCAGAGCAAGTAAATAAGAAACTCAAAACATGAAGAGATTTCTAACTTTTGTAGTCTTGTTTAATTAATTTGTGGCGTCATCAGTTTAAATAAAAAGCCGAAAAGTACAAAAAAAAGTCAAATGAAGCATGCCTAGATGAGTACGAATGACTGAACATTTAAAAAAGCTATGAAATCAAGCTTT
>CM042746.1:47520974-47531235 GCA_022496165.2 Catalaphyllia jardinei
GGTCTCCGATTACCTTAGAAAAGTCCTTTCTTGCTTTGTCGCCGGCTCTTGCGTTCATGTTCTTAAATATTGCTAAACCGTCGTCTCTGTACAAGCCGATGTCCCCTTTCGGGAATTTTGATGATAATTTGTGCAGGATGTACAGGCCAACTAGCTCGCAAACTTCGGCTCCATCATAGCAACCCATGGCTACATCAAACATAGGGGCATCACCTTTCTTGACCCAGGGTTCGTTCTTATTCAACAGGAGGGTTTTCCTTGAGTGCATAATGATTTCGACCTCCTGCTCTGAGACGGTTGTGTGTTGTTTTGCATACTCCAGCGATAACCTCAGCAGATCCTCGGATATGGATGGATAGAAATCCACAATGTCAAAAACCAGGAATGAATGCTTGTGTTTTTCTCCAATGCTCGAAAACCAATCAACTACAGGTTTCGTATGGTTTTGTTACCAATAGTATTTATCTATTTTTTATTATTTAGTTTTTTAGCGCAAGTAATAAAACGTTGTGTTGCGAGTTTGAATGTTTTTAGTGGGTAGGTAGTTTTTAATCCAAACAGAACACAGGGATGTCGGAAACATCAACGAGGATATTTATTCCACACGAACGCAGTTACTCCACACAATACTTTACAACAAGCACACGATAGACTTGTAAACTACACTTGGACTTTGGTCACTATTGCATAAACACACTGCCTCTGCCTAGAAATCCACGTAATCTCTCTGTTTCACTTTATCAAGCACAGCCTCCGTCGATACTTTTCAAAGCCTTTAAGCTTTACACACGACCTTCGTCACACTTCAGTAAACACTACTGACTCAACACTCCTGGGGAATAAAAACCACCTAAATACTACACTGATTCTCTTATATACTTTACGGCGAAAAGTTCTAGAACTTTCCGGCCCTACTAAATAAAGAAACATTACAATAAGAAGCTATTTAGAGTAACATACGCAAACGGCTTAAAATAGAATTACTGAGTCACGATGATACAGCACAAATTAAACATGCTAGAAGATTCGGGACGAAATTAGCATATTCGCGAATCTTCACGTAAGTCACGCAACAATTTTTCGTAACACATTGTATAATGTATAATGCATAGTATCTCTTAAACAAATTTTAAGAACATTTTAATTAAGAACACCTTCAAACTGATTTCTCACAAAGTTAAGGACATACTTTGAGTTCGATACAGTGGGCAGTTCAAGATCATTGAGCTCGAGATAGCGGGTTTTACTTTTCTGCGGTAACTTTTTCTACTTCAAAACGTTTTCCAGATTTTTTTTTTCAAAAAATACTTGTCTATTAGTCTGTACATTAGAATGGTTCATTTTTAGAGTGTAGGAGTAATCTTTCCAAATCCGTAGGTCTCGGGTTCAAATCCCGTTCTGACCGCTAACCCCGAGTTAAACGTCTCGGCTACGCTTGCAAATAGCCAACTGGTCTGCCTCCCACCAGTTGGGATTCTTGACCTATTCTGACTACCGGAAATAATAAATGAATATTATAACAACAACAGATATCCCACAATCCTCTGCGCTTTATATATTAACTAGCTTCCCTCCCTCATTACTTGTTTGTTAGCGAACCCATCCTTTTCCCACGCCCAGGCATGACGCGGTTTCAGACCTTCGGGCACATGAATATACCGTTGTTCACACTCGTGGACAGCACCCATTTTCACCCCTCCATATCTCATTCTTATATCTTCATGTGTATTGTAGGTACATAGAATATACTACTAGTTATGTTTATTTGAATACTTATCATTGTTTGCTTGCATTGGTCCTAAAAAGCCCCAATGGGGAGTAGCCAATTTCGTATACATTGCACATAAGTTATTTTTGGTCGAAAATCCAGCTTGTTTAATTTCTGTTAAACATTTACCTTCATTGCACCAGACTCTTAGAAATGTCTTACAGTAGAAAAAAAACCTCAATTAAAGACATTACGACAAGGTGCAAACTCTGCCGGAACTTAAGTTTAGGCATACGCTTTTCTCTACCGATAATCCACATTTCGAAATTATCGTTAAACCTCATAGCTCATTTTTACAGTTGTTCCTTACCGAACTTCGTCTTTGGCATTGTTCAGCTTCTTTGTTTTCCATTTCCAATAAGTTAATTTTGTTTCCCCCTATAGGAGTATCCCCCGCGTTATTCGCATGGCATCGAAGTTCCACGGCCAAGTAAAATTGCTCTGCCACTGAAAAAGAAAAAGGAAAAATAGAAAACGTTTTCTTACGATGAACTTTTACAGATGGTAAGGGTAAAAGGTAAAGTCTGCATACGAGCCAATTGTGGCCCACCAGATCGGAGCTTATTCCGGTTTCTGTAGCATAAAGCGACTGGGAGTATTTCTACCTATCCCTGGATGGGATGCTAGTCCATCGCAGGGTTACCCCCCAGCATTAAATCCGCCGGTACCCACTTATACACCTGGGTGGAAAGAGGCACCGTGAGAGTAAAGTGTCTTGCCCAAGAACACGACACAATGTCCCCAGCCAGGGCTTGAACCCGGACCGCTCGCTCCGGAGTCGAGCGCACTAACCATGAGGCAATGGGATGTAGAAGAGTAATTTGCGCAGATGTTCTTTGGCCCCGTCATATTTAAGCGAAATTCATAATTATAAAGTATCAGAACCACTAAGTAGATTTTGAAAAGCAACCTAAATTAATAGACTAGCAGTTGTATAAACTATCTGGAACAAAATAAACCAGATAACGTGTTTACACAAGTAAAGAGTTCAACTCCTGAATGGTTCACAACACGGTCTCCCTTTCCCTGTTTTGGGACATCAATATGGCTGACGTGACATCACGTGAAGACACTATATGAAATTTATTATATAGACACGAGTGTTTTACTGGAAAATATACCACTCGTAAAATTCATAAAAACAACATCAGAGATACGAGTGGTCTATTTTCCATAATCTCACACGTGAGTTTATCGATGATTTCATTAACATCAAGTTTGTCTCTTAAATTGTACTTAAATTCGTTGGTGTATCATCGAAACATCTACGGGTCTTCCTCGAAAGTCTTCGGCAATCTTCGAAAATCTTCCAACATCTTGGGAAATTTTCGGAAATTGTCAGAAAATGTTTGGGAACTTTTGTCTGGCCTTCGGAACAATTTAGGAAAATCTTCCGAAATCTTCGGAAGGTGGTCGGAAATCTTCCGAAAATCATCCAAAACGCCGTCATCAATATGTCTGTATAAAAGAACATTACACGTCAGCTCGAAGATATGAATTTTATGCTATCGGGGCAAGGACAATATCTCACTCGTTGGCTGCGCTCACTCGTGAGCCACTAGAACATAAAATTCATATCTTCTCGCGTCCGTGTAATATCCTCTATTTATTTTCTGAAATCACCGACGTCTTTAACGTCAAGATGTACTACGCGAGCGAAGAAAGAGGTAAACCACCCGGAGAAGGGTGAAGTCCCCTATGTGGGGTATATTGGTACGAGCGGCCACAAAGGGTATATAGTTTTTACCCTTGTTGGTCAGCAATCTGGTAACAATATTTTGCCATGGTCTAAAATAGGGTACAGGTTTTGCACTCAAGACTTGAATTGGGTATCTACCGTAGAAGAAGCGGCTTTTTTTTCATTACTGATGAAATATTCAACAAAAGCCCTTCGAAATCGGTCTGAGCTAGGCAATTAATCCTAAGGCAGGTCTGAAACAGGATGTTGTTTTAAGGGTTAGGTATTAAATAAGGCATTGAATTTAAGATTAAGTTATAAATAGCACGTAGGGGATCGCCGATTTTGAACTTCAGCAGAGGATAAGGTTTTGGCGACCGCCCCCTCCCCCCACCAAACTTTTTAGGGAGTACGACGGTAACGGAATGAAGTGGCACTAAAACCCACCTTTAGGGTAATGTTGAAGAACCCTTTTGAGGTCTGCTCTGTCAAGAAGAAAGATGACACACGGAGTGGCAGCACGGACAGAAGCTGATCTTGGAATATTGTACACCAAATTCGCCTGAAAATTATGACAGAAATAAAGCAGACATTTCTTAAAATAATCATGACTGTGTTGTAGTTCAAAACTATAATTTTTCTTCATTTGAAAGCTTTTACTAACTGAAGCTTTCAAAGTGTACTTTTTTCCAACTGCTAAATGCAAAGGATCATAAGGACGTAAAAATCGTGGTCTCCGCCAGTTTTCCGGTACAAAATGATAGCCTCATTCCTACCAATTTAAGCCATAATTATTTGATTTCCTGTGAGTAGGTGGATTTTATCTAATCGTGTGGGTATGAATTCAAGTATTGCCGAACGCGTTTGTCATTGTAAGCAGCCCAGAAAGCGAGCAGGCAAGCAGCACGGAAGCAGCTTGATATCTCCAGTACACGTAGCATGCAAACAAAGGCTACAGTAAACTAATCCCGTTACGCGAGAAAAATATAAGTGACCACTATGTATCAAGTGGCTTGTACTCTAATCTAACAAGGAATCGCACCAAAGATCTATTTCCCTTTTCTAACACCTAAGTTCATGTTATGATAAACTAGTTGTCCTATGTAACACTTATTGTCAAGAGATCTTGAGGACCACGTGCTGTGTAAAAGTACTGCAAACACCTCTTAAAGTCTACGGGTGTAGACGTGTATTTTTTCGTATTCATGACATGGTATGAGGATCTCTTCAAAAGAAAGCTCACTGACTCTCAACTCCGACATGAAATGTATCGAATCTACCTCACAATAGGCCATGTTCGATATATCAATATTCAAGCATGGCTCCGAGGCTTTGGGTTCGAAAGTGCAAAATTTTCGACTTTCTTTTGTCCCTCCGACTAATTCCCAAAAGAGACTTGGGTGCAATGAAAACAACACCAAATATAAAAGTTTGACCTGAAAGCCTCGGAGCCATGTTAGAATGTTGATACATCGCACGTGGCCTATTGTATAATCGAGAGTCTTCACCTCGCAGATGCATGGAAAGAAGGAAAGGAAGAGTAGAAATCAGTTGTATCCGATACCGTGTGGCATTCACGAAAACGACGATCCCATTGAGAATAAATAGCAACTATTCAAAGTATTCTCGAGACCAAAGCAAGACGAGTGCTCAAATCCCTGCCAAACATTCCAGTAGATATCCCGGAAAGGACTGTTAAAAAAGTATTTTAACAGCGCTGGAAACGTATATACTGTCTCCTCGGAAGAATACAATCTACGAAACAATACGTCTTCAGAATGACGATCCAAGAAGATCGCTCGTTTGACATAATTGCCACAGGTCTCAGCAGAAGAGCTGAATATTGCGATTTCGGAGATCATTTTATGGTGGGCATAAATGATCCCAGACTATCTGCCTCCAGTGCCACTGGAGACAGATTTAACATTCAACTGAGAAAGCCATCAAACTATGCAGAATCGCGGTACAATCCAAGAAACAGTCGAAATTTTCAGCATCGAGGCTGTTAAAAACGCACAGACATCGGAGAGCACAGAAAAATCCAAAAACGAAGACTCACAGAGAATAATGAAAAGGAAATTTTTCACAGCCTCTCATGACAGAGGAAATTGTCCTGCCTATGAAGCCACCCTTCACAAATGCAATGGAAGAAAACACTTTGCTCGGAGGTGCTTCAAACCGATGAATGGCAGGGAAGAAAGAAGAGTTTGTCACGTGAAAGTACAAGATCATAAAGACGAAATTGAACTATTGGAAGATATGTACATCGAGGATATTCAAGGAAGTACTAAAAGGTGTAGTGTTCATTTGCATATTTTATATTTTGCATCGCTAAGGACGGTGGGATAGGCATCTTGTAGATGGAAAACCAGCATGGTCGCCCTTCGTGAATGGCGAATGATGACCTATTAAAATCTGTCGTTAATCCTTTACATCTTGTGTTGATGCGAAACGAAAACCTTACAGAAGGAACATTCAGTTAGATCTACTTGTTACACTTGTTACAGGTGCAGAATGTAATGTAATTTCCTCAGGTTTGGCTAATGAGTTGAATACTCAGGTACAGCCAACTAGCATGCTACTCAAGTCACATGGGAGCATCAGCTAGATACTATGGGAAAACCAGTTAGTTCTTGACACGAAGTTAAGGGAGACTAAAGGTGAAACATTCTTAGAGTTTTATATACTCTGAGATAATACAAGACTCTGCTTTGGTTTAGAATCATGTTTAGACCTAAAGCTAATCACCCTGAATAACAAAGTGGAACAAATAGGTCTCAGTGTTGGTGAAATGCAAGAAACATTCACCCTTAAGGATGATCAAGAATTTACAGTGGCGGATCTAGGAGAGGGGCCTACTCCCCACAATTCGTTTGCGTAAAAAGTAATAGAAGGATGAAAAGTCGGCAAGGCAAGCAAAACAATCCTCCTCTCAAGACATGGTTATCCACAAATTGTCATTGCAGAGAAATGAGGGAAAATGCTACGCAGTATGGAATAAACATCGCAACAACCAGTGTCACAAATGGTCAGGCAAATGGTCTTTCAAAAAAGGAGATTTACATTGCTAAAATGTACTTAGAAAGGACTCTAATTTGAATGAAGGTCTAATGGGATACCATAACACGCCAATAAGTAAATTTTCATATTAATGTAACCAAATGTTGTTCAGTAGGCAAATCCGAACAAGGGTTCCTGTTCAAATTCTAGTTCTTGTACCACAGATCTGTCATGAATTCCTGTATAGATCGTTTTCACAGTCACGCAATAAAGAAATAAATCGAAAACCATTGAATGGATAAAATCAAGAAATTGTGATCTTATTGGATATAATTAAACAAGTCACTTCTCCAAGTTTTACGTCTGTGCATTTTCCCAAACCGCAGATATTCGTGGAAATGTTTCGCAGAAATTCACAGAGCTCAGTATGGAAACGCCATGTTGGTGCACATCATGATGTGCACCAATATGGCGGCCGGAATATAGTGCAAACATCTGGAAGCTACTTTGGCTATCTAGGCGACTGATTAGCTGTGCTTAACAAACAAGCATTTACATAAGCACTTTTTCTAATGCTCTAACTTCTAAAAAAGCTACAAATCATGAGATAGGTATATATTTTTCGACAAATGCGATCGTAGCTTTGTGTCACGCACCGCCATAACTCTGAAATTCAAATTGCTTTGGTTTCGAAACGAAGCACGCTATTAAGCTGTAAATTGTAAACAGATATAAATATACCGTGTTTTATGCCTGATGAAGATAAAAACTTTGGTGGCGCTTTTTTTTGGATTTTGGAAAGCGATGACGTCACATGAAAACAATCTATTTCTAGAAAACCAAAACCTAAATAGAATTCTATGATCAACAAGGCTCCAAACAATCAATTCGACTTGTGTAAAAGTACTGCTATAAACTCAGAAGTTAAAGCCTATAGATCGCCGTATTTTTCTCATACTCATAACAGCTCTTGGGACGTCGCAAGGCCGTTAAACTCCACCTTCAAAGCACGGCTGTAGATGTTTGGTTGTGACCTTAATACACGTGTTTTATGACATTCACTTACTTCACCGAACAGTTTTCCCTCATTGAGAGTCATTAACACTGTGCTTTCATTCTCACAAAGAATCTGTAGGTTGAAAATAAATCAATCAAGATAAATATCACATAAATACACAGCCGATAACCAGCAAATATTGTTGAGTCATATTTACTCATGCTGCCTTGTGTGCCACATCTGGCATAGTAGACGGTAAGGGAATACAGCATATTAACTCTGGTAAATTGCATTACACACAATAAACGCGAAATTGAACAGACAACGCATTTTTATTAGAACAGAGAAAAAAACAGATCTAAACGTGACTCGCACATGTTTTCCTGCGCTACGTTTCGCACGGAGTTTTGATTGCTCCTCTGAATTGTCTGTGTTCTTGAGACTGGCCAGAGCGCTTTCGGTGACCGAGGTTATTTCAGTGACTAAGCTCTCAAATCTCAATGGCTGATGCTATCACCTCGGGAGAGCCCCGCATTGGTCTAGCATCCGATCCAGGGAGGAGTAAAAATACTCTGTCGCTGCAGATGAAGATTTGCACCAGTCTAATGAGCCACTTGGTTCGCACGTAGACTTGAACAATAACTCCGTTTACGTTTGTTGCAACTGGCCTTCGGAATAACTTTGCTTTTGATTTGACGACCCTCAAATAAAAACCGTTTTGTATTTCCACGAGTAATTAGAAATTTGTCCGAAAACAGCAAAGTAACGGCTAGAAACACTGCTGCAGATTACGGATTGAGGAGTCCAGAATCCGCATTTCATAACTTTTAATCATTCAACATCTTTCTTTATTTGATTTGAAAAGAACTAAATAAAAATCGTTGCGGTCCCAGTGTTACGAAAAATTGTTGCGTGACTTGCGTGAAGATTCGCCAATATGTTAATTTTGTGTCGAATCTTCTATTATATTTAATTAGTGCTGTATCATCGTGACTCAGTAATTCTATTTTAAGCCGTTTGCGTATGTTACTGTAAATAGCTTATTGTAATGTTTCTTTATTTAGCAGGGCCGGAAAGTTCTAGAATCTTTCGCCGTAAAGTATATAAGAGAATCGGTGTAGTGCTTAGATGGTGTTTTCCCAGGAGTGTTGAGAGAATAATTTCGTGCGGCAGTAGTGTTTACTGAAGTTTGACGAAGGTCGCGTGTAAAGCTTGAAGGCTTCGTAAAATATCGACAGAGGTCGTGAAGTGTAACAGAGAGGTTACGTGGATATCTTGGCAGGGCCGTGTATTTATTTAAGGGTGACGGAAGTCCAAGTGTAGTTACAACCCGAGCGCGTGCTTGTTGTGGAGTCTTGTGAGGAATTACTGCGTTCGTGTGGAATAAATATCCTTGTTGTGTTTCCGACATCGCTGTGTTCTGTCTGGACTACAAACTACCTACCACTATAAATATTCGAACTCGTAACACCCAGAAACTAGCTTTGTAAATGGCTTTGGATAATTGTGATCGGTTGAGTCGGCCCTTGTATGGGAAGAAGGATTTGATGCGCCGAGTGTTTTGAAAAAAAAAAACTTTGACATTAACAAAAGAGTAGAAACCCTATATAAGATAATAAAATAATAACATATTTTTAGGGGATCGTTACAACGGTCGTGCAACGGTTGTTTGTTTTATAATTTTAATCGAACTAAATAGAGTTGTAACATAAAGACAAACGAACCTCTGCGCGTCCGCGGTGAATGTAGAACATGTGGTGTCCAATGTCTCCTTTGCTCGCTATCATCTGATTTGGCATATAGAACATGGGGCGTATAACCAGAGAGAGCATGCGCTTAAAACCAGGGTTGAGACCTCTGAACAGAGAAGCCTGCAATGTTCAAGGGATAGTGAATGAAGGTCGACCTGTACTCTATATGACTAAAACCGAGTTCCTCATTGGTTCAAGGAAGAGATTAAGTACTCTCACAGATTCTCCAACAATCACAAGTAATGATAATCAAGTTAGTCAGGCCACCACCGCAAAATCACTTGGAGTGATCATCGATAACAAATTCGATGGGAGCAGTTACATCGATAAACTAAGAAAGAAGGTTGCTTCTGGCATTGAGGCCATAAAACGAATAAGGCACCTTGTCCCTCAAGCGACTTTGCATCTAATATATCAAGCTCTGATTCAGCCACATTTTGATTATTGTAATGTTGTTTGGGGAAGCTGCGGGAAAACTTCGCAGAACAAGATACAAAAACTACAAAGCAGGCAGCCCGCGTTTTGACTTATTCAAATTATGCCGCTGATGCTGGTCACTTGTTTGAGCTCCTGGGATGGAGAAAACCTAGCTTCCCATCAGCAAATACAAAGAGCCACAATGGTAAGTCTCTGCACGGTTTATCTGCAGAATATTTATGTTTTAGATTTGAAAGGCGAGAAACTGCGTGTAACCTATGAGATTCTGAGAATAAGCTTAATGTTCCATCGCCGCCAACAAAACTATTACAAGAAAAGTTTTAGCTATAGTGGCGCCATTGCTTGGATCAGTCTTCCTCGTGAAGACAAGCAGAGTCCCTTGGGTATTTAAGCGTTTGATTAAAGAAGTACGTTGAGGCACGGCATTCGTGGAAAGCAGCTTTAATTAGGTTCATGTTCTAAGTATAGTTCTTTTTTAATAATAGTAAAGCTTAAAGCCTATTGATATTGATATATTTTAAATGGTTTTTATCATTTTGCAGCTGATGAATTGTCCGTGGATAAATAAAGATTATCTATCTATCCATCTATCTATCTTCTATCTATCTATCTATCTATCCATCCATCCA
>CM042746.1:47531335-47538835 GCA_022496165.2 Catalaphyllia jardinei
TATCTATCCATCCATCCATCCATCCATCCATCTACCTAACTACCTACCTATCTACCTATCTATCTATCTATCTATCTATCTATCTATCTATCTATCTATCTATCTATCTATCTATCTATCTATCTATCTATCAATCAATCTATCTATCTATCTATCTATCTATCTATCATGGCGGACGAAACACGTGCTCCTGAAGGCAGCGTTAATTCGACTATTTTTTCCCATGAAGGTGCTTCGAGAGTGACCAGCTTCCCTTTGGAGGTTGATAGAAGCCGTAACAGGACGAAATTCAAGTGGCTGGGAAGCCTTGAATTGCTTAAAACCTTTGCTCTGGACCAACTGAAGTTAATGGGCAGTTGGTCGTTTACATCTAATAATGGCGGCTTTCACTTCTTAAAGTCCGAGTGCGTTACGTTATCATTTTATCCTAGTACAAAAACGTTAAATGTCCAAGGAATGAAGGAAAAAGAGATGAGAGACAAAATTTTATCTCTTGCTCCCGAAGAAACAGGCGAGTTTGTTAATTTGGTAGACGATAATGTTAATCAAGATGGCGGAGATGTTGAGGGAAATGTGGATGACTATGATGAAGAGGACGTGTTATCACAGGGCGAGCAAGGCAGTACTACTACATTGCCAATCACTGAAATGCACTGCTGTTGTGATAAGAACAGTGCTGCAATCCAAGAATTATCACGCAAATTTGATGCCCTAGAGGCGAAAATGCAACTGAGACCACAGTTATCTCCTTCATACGAAGAGCTTCTTGCCAAGGTAAAAACCCTTGAAGACGAGAGAAATAGTCTTTTGACCGCGTTAAGGCTTCTGAAAGAAGATTTCAACGAGACTGTAAACGGTTACAGGACAAGTAACACCCAGCAAGTTGATAGTACCATGGAATGGCAGGAGGTTACAAGAGGCCGAAATCGAAAGTTGTTTAATGAAAATAACAACAGCAATGACAACAGAGGCGATCGAAACAGAAATCGAAATCGACAAGCGAACAGCGACGGTAATGCGGAGCAAAATAAAGAGAAAGTTATAATTGTTGGAGATTCAATGACAAAGTTCATCAAACCGCACAAGCTATCCAAGAAACACCACGTTCAGTCATATTCCTTTGCTGGAGCAAAGGTCGAAGACATGAATGACTTTGTCAAACCTCTCCTGAGGCGAAGGCCAGATAAAGTTATAGTACATGTCGGCACAAACAATGTGAAGGATGACAACCCGAAGCGTGTCAAAGTGAAAATTTCCGAATTGGTGGACACCATCAGAAATGAACAACCCAATGCCAAGATAGTACTTTCATCAATTATCCACAGAAATGACGATAGATCTTTAAATGGATCTATCGATCAGATAAATCGAGCTGTAGAATCTGTTTGTAGGCAAAGAGGTTTGGACTTCATCTCGCATGATAACATTCCAGAGGACTGCCTAAACAACGGTGGTTTACATCTCAACCGTAAGGGTGTTTTTAGTTTAGCAAATAATTTTAGAAAATACTTAAGCTCAAGTAGTAATTGATGTTTTGTTGATGCTGATAGTCACTCAGACAGGTCGGATACTTCCGATTTCAAACCATTCCACGAAACAATGAGTGAAATGAGAGGTTTTAAAATGGGCTCTCTTAACATAAATAGCTTAGTTAAACATATCGATGAATTAAGAGTAGCTATGACAAATCAGCCTCTTGACATATTGGCTATTAACGAATCTAAACTTGATGACAACGATTCTGATAATATGCTTTCTTTGCATGGTTATACATTAGTTCGTAGAGACAGAAATAAGAAAGGTGGAGGTGTTTGTGTCTATTTACGTGATTCATTATCATTTAAAAGATTACATGAGTTCGAAGACCAAAACCTCGAGTTGATCGCCTTGGAAATTCAGAAACCTAACTCGAAACCTTTTCTTTTCACTGCCTGGTATCGACCACCAAAGTTATATTCTCAATGCTTTAAGTATTTTGAGTTATTCTTGGAGAAAGTAGAGACAAAATATAAAGAAATTTATTTACTTGGCGATTTGAATTGCAATTTTTTATCACATCCCCTGGAGTATCACACTTCACAACTACTGGATGTATTGATTAGCTTTCAGATGAATCAGGTGTTGACTGAACCTACAAGAGTCACCCCTATTTCCAAAACCTTAATTGATGTCGTGATTACCAATAGCAAAGAAAAGTTGAGTCACACGGGTGTTTATCCACTTTCAATTAGTGATCACTATCTTATTTATGCAATCAGGAAAATAGGGATTCCCAGGGGTCGACCAAGGTTTGTTGAAGCAAGAAATTTTAAGCATTTTGACGAATCAAAATTCAAAAAGGATCTCATTGATGCGCCTTGGCCGTGTATTGATAATTTTCAAGACGTGAACCGCGCGCTAGCCGCGTGGACTAAAGTATTCCTTAGCGTTGTTGATAAACATGCTCCTTGCCGCACCAGAAGAATACGTAACAAACCTTCTCCATGGTTGAATCCAAGCATTAAACAGTTGATGTTTAAGCGAGATTGGTTAAAAAGAAAAGCAACCAAAACCGGTATGCTAGAGGACTGGACGGCTTATAGAACTTCAAGAAATTTAGCCAATAAAGAGATAAGACTAGCTAAGAAAAGATTTTATCAGTCACGCCTAAACGAGGCATCTGGTGATCAAAAGGCGACATGGAAAGTGCTTAATGATCTCTTGGGAAAAAAAATCGTGCGCAACAGAGATTAATGAATTGAAAAGTGACTGTGGTGTGACAATTACAAATCCTGAGGACATCGCAGATTACATGAACAAACACTTCGCAGAGATCGGTCAAAATCTAGCTTCAAAGATTCAAGGCAATGGAGATAATATTACTCCTACAGAATTCTTGACTAAAAAAGGTTCTAGCTTTAATTTGAAAAAGGTGGAAGCCTCCAATGTGCTAAAATTATTGAATGGGGTAAAAATTAACAAGGCAACTGGTATCGATAAAATATCAAATAGAATTTTAAAAATGGCTGCTCCTGTTATCTATACGAACTTAACAGAGTTGTTTAATTTATCTATCACCTCTGGTGTATTTCCATCTGATTGGAAAATAGCAAAAGTCTCTCCACTTTTTAAATCGGGTGATCTGAGCAACGCAAATAATTACAGACCGATTTCTGTTTTGCCAACAGTTGCACGAGTATTTGAAAGACTTATATTTGACCAGTTATATAAGTATGTTAATGAGAATAACTTCCTTTATACGTACCAGTCCGGATTTAGACCTCATCATTCAACCCTTACTGCCTTACTTGATATAACTAATGAGTGGTGTTTTAATATTGATAAAGGCATGGTTAATGGAGTTCTTTTCCTGGACTTGAAAAAAGCTTTCGATACAGTTGACCATGTTATTTTACTTACAAAACTTAAATACTACGGAGTAGAGACTGCAACAATCAATTGGGTCACTTCGTTTTTAGAAAATCGACAACAAGTATGTTATGCTAATGGTATCACTTCCTCTATAGATTACATAACATGTGGTGTTCCTCAAGGTTCAATTTTAGGTCCGCTGCTCTTTCTTATATACATAAATGATATCTCTAAGTGTTTAGATTATGGGGTAGCAAGATTATTTGCTGACGATACGAACTTGACATTCTCAGGCTGCAGTCTCCCTGCCCTGCAGAATAAAATGTCAAAGGACCTCAAGGGTATAGCCTCTTGGCTTTTAGCCAACAGGCTTACCCTAAATGTGTTAAAAACTGATTTTATGGTTGTAGGATCAAGACAAAGAGTAGCGAGCCTGCAAGAGGATATTGCTCTTTCTTTGTTAGACACCGAATTGGAGAAAGTTAAATCTGTCAAATGCCTTGGTGTAGACATGGACGAATATTTAACTTGGGATAACCACATGCTAAGTATAAGACAGAAGGTTACCCGCAACTTGAGTGTTCTAAGAAGGGTTAAACCTTTTTTAAAAACAGAAAACCTAATTGACATTTACAGGTCAATAATTGAGCCCTACTTTACATATTGTTGCATTGTTTGGGATAGTATAAGTGAAACACAAATTGTTAATTTACAAAAGCTCCAGAACCGTGCAGCGCGAATAATAACGGGTGCTTCTTATTTACAAAGATCTAGTGATATTCTTTGTGAATTAGGCTGGATGACGTTAGAAACAATGAGAACACGCCAGAAAGCCATTTTGATGTTTAAAATACTGAATGGTCTCACTCCCCCGTACCTGTCTGAAATGTTTACTCATAGCGCCTCTTTTCGTGATTATGGACTGCGATCTTCCAGAATGAATCTTGCACTCCCCAAAAGTCGCACAGATTTTTACAGAAACAGCTTTGCATTTACCGGAGCAAAAATCTGGAATGATTTGCCAAACATTCTAAAGGAAGAAACTTCGCTAAAAAGGTTTATGAGTAAGCTAGACCATTACTATCAGCACCAGCAAAACTAGTTCTAGAAATTAAGCTTTTTAATAGTAAATACGTAACTTATATTGTTTACGGATTTTATGTAAACCAAATTTTAATATTGCTGTATATTTTAATTTGATAAAATGCCGTATTTAAATAAAGAGTTCCATCCATCCATCATTCTATCCATCCATCCATCCATCCATTTGAAAGCTGAGGGCATTTCAGTTAGTTTTTACCCTGGGACGAAAACACTTAACGTGCAAGGCTCCAAGTCTGAAGTTATCGCAAAGAAACTTTTGGATATTGCAAATACAAATGCTGAGAGACATGACACAACTCCAGTTACAGACTTCACAAAGAAATTCTTCGAGGCCAACTCCGAGCACGAGCAACAAGAGGTTAACGACAACGAAGAAGGGGACTTAACTGAAATTGCCGATGTAAGATCTGGAGACCTGGATGAAAAAGATCATTCGGGGTGTGCAAAAAAAATAGCTGTTGCAATCCACGAGTTGAGCGATAAATTTTGCCATGAAATCGGCATACTAAAATCACAGATATCCCAACTTAGAAATTCAACGACACCATCGAAAACTTCGGAGGAAAGTAGTCTCCAGATGGAAAATCAGACCTTAAACAGAGGCTACAAGACCTTGAGAAGCGTCATGATGCTTTGAGACTAGAGGCAAAAGTTCTACAAGACGAAAATAAGAGTTTAATAACAGCTCTCCGGCTTCTAAACGACGAAGTCGAAAAGGAAAACAAATGCTCCAATTTGCATACGGATGAATCCCTCGGGGACCCTGTCCAACAAGACTCAGGGTGGAATCAAGTAACATCAAAGCAAAGAAAGCGAGAGGGAGAAAAGAACCAAAACAACGACATTGATACCAACGTTAAATCATCAAGCCACACTACAAATCCTAGCAAAAAGAAATCGGTTATCATCCTAGGAGACTCGATGACTCATAATATACAAGGAAAGAAACTTTCCAAGGTGAAACACGTTGCCTCCAAATCTTTTAGCGGCTGCACTGTGGAGGATATGTCCGACTTCGTAAAACCCTTCTTACGCCGAACACCAGACGAGATTATACTACGCATTAGAACAAATAATCTCTCAACCGATTAGCCAAGACAACTAGGTGAGAAAATAGTAGACTTGGCTAGATTCATTGATCGAGAATCTCCGTCGACGAAATTAGCAGTGTCCAGCCTGATAGTAAGAAAAGACGACTTAGACCGTGAAGTCAAAAATGTTAACAAAACACTTCGGTCTTTTTGTAGCTCAAATGGATGGACTTTTATTTCCAACGAAAATATCGATACTAGCTGTATAAACAAAGGGGGACTTCACCTTAACCGGAAAGGGGTCTACAAGCTGGCCGGCAATTTTAGAAACCACATAAATAATGATTGAATCCGAATCAATAGAGAGATTGAGAATTCGGTGTTCTCTTCTCCAGCCAGATCTTTTCAAATAATTCATAATCTTAGAGGTTTTAAAATCTACTCTCTTAATATTACTAGTCTGTAGAGGCACATAGATGAACTAACAGTTTTAATGGCGAAGCAAACATTTGATATTTGGCCCTTAATGAGACTAGACTGGACAATACCATTTCGGATTCATTAATACACCTCCCGGGTTATAATTTGATTAGACGTGACAGAAATCGGAGTTGGAGAGGTGTTTGCGCTTACATCCGAAATTGCATAAATTATAGACGATGTTGGGATCTGGAAAACGAGTCCATAGAATTAATAGCGCTAGAAATTAACAAACTAAATTCCAAACCATTTTTGGTCCTTTGTTAGTATCGACCGCCTCATTTGCCTGTCGAACTTTTTGATGTTTTTGAATCTCTTTTAAAACAGGCTGAATTAGGTTTCTCTGATATCTACATAACTGGCGATTTAAATTATAATCTCTTACAAGACTCTAGGGACTCGTACACAACACGACTCATTAATATTATCGAAGCGTATCAATTGACGCAGGTGATAAGTGAACCCACCAGAATAACAAGTAACACCTCCACTCTGATTGACCTCTTTATTACGAACAATACGGAGAGTATTGTGCATTCTGGTGTGTATTCTTAATCTATAAGCGATCATAATCTTATTTTTGCAATTCGCAAAATTGGTATTCCAAGACGCAGTCCAAGATATGTTGAGACTCGAAATTTTAAGAAATTTAACTAGAGTGCATTTCTATCAGACATAAGAAATTTTCATTTGTCGCAATTTGATTCTAATTCAGTTAATGTTAATGAGGCATGGCACATTTGGAAAAACAACTTTCTTAATGTCCTCAATAAACACGCTCCAAAGAGAGTTATAAAAGTGCGAAATAAGCCAGCTCCTTGGCTTAATTCTGAAATCAAGAAAGAAATGTTCAATAGAGACTCGCTGAAAAAGAAAGCCATAAAATCGGGTTCTCAAAACGATTGGTCTACTTTCAAGAAAGCGAGAAACGCTGTAAATTATTCCATAAGGTGTGCAAAATCTGAATATTATCACCATAAATTAAATGAAAGTGCAGGTAGTCAAAAAACCATATGGAAGGTTCTCAATGATTTAATGGGGAAAAAATCAGCTGTTACAGAAGTTAATGAAATTTTAACGTCAACCAATACCACCTTGAAAAATGCAAGACATACTGCAAATTACTAAATGTCCATTTCACCGAAATTGGACCTCGTCTTGTTACAAATCTTCCTGTATCGACCACGAATGCAGAAGACTACTTAAAACGAGAACAACCATCCTCGTTTGAATTTGCTGAAATTCAACCGTCAAGAGTTCTCAAGTTACTGTCCAAATTGGATATTACCAAAGCAACTGGCTTGGATCAAATCTCAAATAAAGTCCTTAAGCTAGCTACTCCAGTCATCTACAAACAATTAACCGAATTATTTAATCTTTCTCTAAAACGTGGAGAATACCCGGATGACTGGAAGCTGGCAAAAGTTTCTCCTGTGTTTAAAGCAGGTGAACGTAATGATCCAAATAATTACAGACCAATATCAATCTTATCAACTATATCCAGAGTTTTTTAAAAGTTAGTCTACGAACAAAT
>CM042746.1:47541335-47544493 GCA_022496165.2 Catalaphyllia jardinei
TATGACGTCACGTGACCCCTCCCCTAGTCCTCAGTCTCTAGCAATCCTAATTTGCATATTCAAGATGGCGCCCTAAGAAGGTGGTAACCCTAGTTAGTAGTCGACTACGTCTTGTATTAAGATTGTGACATGTTTACTTATTACTTTACGTATTAGCCCCCGCTTATCTAAATAGCTGCCTCGGTTTTTCTTTTTCAATATCACTCGTTACTGACCTTTTTTTATTTTTTTATTAATATGGTACTTTTTCACTTTAACTATTAGTAATAAATCTTAAGCCGTCCACAAACCACCTGCCTCGATTAGCCTTGCTATTTGCTGGTGGTGTGATATTTGTATATTTAAATGCAAGAAATAAAGATGTTGTTCTTGTTGTTCTGTATTACAGTGAATAGTATCCTCGACTGTTGCTCGAGAGATCGGGGTTCAGTTCTTCGCAGGGTCGTTTTCGCGAAGCTAATAGATTGTTTATAAAAACAATTAAGATGAATTTTGTAATAAAATAAAGAAAAAGAAAAAAAAGAAAAAAATATTACTTATGACCCTTGTAGGATTTGAATCCACGACCTCTCACATGTCACTGCATTCACTAAGATAGATAAGATAAGATAATATATTTAATGTCAAGATTACGCAGGGGGTGGTCTCCCAATACACCATTTTGCTAATGATCAGTTCCTGGTGAATTGTGGGTAGATCCAGTCCTTTGTTGGGGCAAACGGGCAAAATTACAATTTCAAATTATGCCCTGAACTGGCCGTTTGCCCCGATAAAGGACTGGATCTTTCCACAATTCAAAAGGAACTGATCATTAGCAAAATGGTGCATCCCCCGAATGAGGGGCTCATGATAAAAGTGTTTGACAATATAAAATTATAGTGCTATATATGTATGAATACGAAAAAAGCTAATGTTGTTAATGCCTTACTAGTTAAATTAGGAATAACGTCTATCTATAAAAAAATAAAGTACTAATAATAATAATAATAATAACAAAAATAATAAGAAGAAATGAACTAAGTCAAAGGTAATCTAATAAATACATCCCTTCCCGAAGTCGGGACTAACACCGCAGGCTCAGAACAGCTGCGTTCAAAAACGTTATAGGTTCGTCCCAATTCTTTACAGGCGAAACGCTTGCGGTTCCTTAGTGGAAGAACGCCCATAAACATTTTTTCACAACAAACCTGAATTATTAGTGAGTGCGTTGAGGGAGAATAAAGAGAGCAATGTCCAACAAGGTGTGTGCATTACTAATTGAAATACATTAAGCGGAAATGCAAATCTGAACTCATTGATCTCGGCTGTTCCCTTGAGAAAAGCCTTATTCAAAAGAATCTTAAACAAACAAAGATATTGTAAGCCACCGTTAAAGAATCAACATGGTAAGTCAGAGATGAAACGTGAAATGAATTAAAACCAAGCATGCTTAGAAGCTAAACATAACATTCGTTCGCGCTTGAAGTAAAGATCAAACAAACATTACAAATGAAAGTGTATATAAAATAATTCATATTTGAACTGCGGTTATAGATGCAAGTGAAGTATGATCCTCGCAGTAAATTTTCCAATTTAAGCAATTGGAAAGAAGAAGCCTGAAAAAAATCAGGGCTTCATTTGACCCAAGCCCTGATTTTTTTTCAGGCTTCTTCTTTCCAATTGCATTGGAAAATTTACTGCGAGGATCATACTTCACTTGAAACATTACAAATCGCATCACTTCTGATTCAACAGCCGCAAAATTATACCTCGGTCTAGGCGGTTTTCTAACAGTGGCAAGAATAATTCACTCGCATCAACCATAGGCGTTTCAAATTCCTCCTAAGTGGTGCTCAGCTCTTGATCACTTTTTTCCATACTCACCAAGACAAGAGTCCAAAAAAAGTGTGTCCAACTTCGTCGCAAGTAAAATGATTTTGCTCAAGTCTGAAAACCTCGTGTATAAAAACATGTATCCAATGAGAAGATAGGGGATAGGGGGTATCTCACACAACACGTGGTTAAGAACCATTGTGAAGACTGGGGATAAGGGTGGTATACCTATGTCATGAAATTTTTATAAACAAAGCAAAGAGTCTGATACATAATTTATGACATTTATTGAATAATAAAAGCACGAAAACCAAAGAGAGAATTCATTAGAACTTTAAGTCTTGACAGTCGCTGTTCCACAAAGTGTATCGCTGGGAACTAGACTCGTTCCTAGTTTCTCAGACTCTTGGTCCCAGGCGCCAAACCGCACGATATTCTGACCAATTTTCCTTTTTTTTTGGTCACGAAGTCTTTGCCTGATCTGTTTCTTATTCTTAACATAATAAGATCTCCAATATTCATTAATCCGTTTCTTGTTGTTTTTACAGTATTGGCTTCGGTAATCTCTGATGTGTTCCTTTTTTTTTCGACAATAGACTCTCTGGCTGCTGGCGAGCCTTTCCCTCTAGTTTTCATACTACCTCTTACGACGTGATGTGAGAATTTCAGCGTTCTCGGTACAATATCGCTTTTGCCGAGCCAGGATTCGCTCCTTGTTCTCTGCATAATATCTTTTATTGTAAACCTTTTTACAGGCAACCTTCTGGTCATTCTCCGGTATATGACTAGAGCAACTCATCTTGTGTGACGTCTTACAAATAATGACTAAAAACTCTAGAAAACCAAATTCTTATAAGATTCACGTGGCTAATTCAGGTTTCGGTCACTAAGGTATCATTCTCTTCTTCTTTGTCGTCATCGGACTCGTCGGGGAGTGGTTTCTTTTTCATGACTCTGTTGATTAGAAATTTCCGTTTTGCTACTGCTGACTCGGCCGCCTCGTCAAAATCCATGTCATCTTCGTCAATAAAGCGTCGAAGGGTCGTCATGACTTTACGGTGTATTGCATGGAGTTTGATACGATGAGTCCATTTAAGACGCTCTAAATAAGTGCTTCGTAGTCTCTTTCCTCTTACAGGTAATAAAGTATTGAAAGCGGCATACTCGGCATAGTCTTGGGTTTTTCCCTTATCCAGGAACTGTTAAACTTCTTTCAGGTAGGATTCTTCCAGATCGTCGCCGACTTTTTCACGTAATGGCTCCAATGGATCTGGTTCATCGTCGTCGATTTTTCCTTCCTCTTCGGAGCTGCTAGTCTCTTCTTCCTTCTCCTGTTCAGGTTCTTC
>CM042746.1:47552531-47555031 GCA_022496165.2 Catalaphyllia jardinei
AGTGTGCTTATTCCATCATCTAATATATATCTCTTGTCATCATAACATGATAGGCTAATTTTATTTATATCATAATTATAGATTTCATGATGATCTGATCGCATAGTTTTCATTTTTTGGTAAACTATTTTTTCCCCAAATAAAATATCTTTGAAATGATCTATTTTTAACTTGCTCTTTTCAGGGTTATAATTATCTATTAAATATGACTTTACTCCCTTTGCTTTTTTCTTCTCCTCTTTCTTTGATTTATAAGCATACATCTTACTCTTTAAACCAATAAATTCATTTATTGGTGATTTTGGTGATTCATCTTTCATTTTTCCAATCTTTTTTAGGTTCTTATCACAAAATAATTCTTTATCTTTATAACCACTGTTATCAAACTCCACATCTCTATATTTATTAAAATCTCGGTATACATCCTCAGTCTTTATATTATAGAACAATGAATCAGTATCAGTAAATAATAACTTCACATTATTTCCATAATGTTTTTTTATAAAATTGTAATGAAAATCAAACATCCGAACTTTACTCAAATCAAGAATACTAACTCCAACATAGATTGGTTTATCGAGAATTATTTCTCGCTTTCTCATGTTAACTGCTGCAAAGTTTTCTGAAAATATTTTGCTTCCGTTAAAGTAAGGATCCTTTGTTAACTTAAGTAATCTATCTCTATCATTGACTAATCTTACATCACATCTCTTTCGCACATTTTCCATTGTCTTTCCAAAAACACTATTATTCAATAGTTTGTGATTATTACTCTTTACTTTATTACCTTCATTCTCTGCTATTATTCTCTCTTTTGTATTAAAATCAATATATCCTGCCAACCATGGCTTCTCATTAAACTCAAGAATTTTATGGACTTTTTTTAGTTTTAATCCTAAATTTAAGTATAATTCAAGATTTTTCTCATGAAGTATATAATTTTTCTTATCATATAATGTAGTTACTAATTTCTTTACATTTGAATTTGGTAAATTATTTGCTTTTTTTATTTTTTTACAATAGTCTGATAGCATATCATTAGTTATCTTTATCTTTTCTGGAGCAAGTGGGTAATCATTATGTAAATCATGTAACTCTTTGGGATATTCTAAATCTACTTCATAAATCCTTCCTTTTCCCGTTACTTTAGGCAATAGTTTATTTTTTATGTAACCCTTTACAAATTTAAATCCTGAATAGGGTAATGGCTGTGACATTGCCCAACCATAAAGGTTATTCGCATCTAAATACTCTAAAAAACTAATTTCACTCTTAGGATCATAATCATCTTCAAGATATTTATTATTTGCTGTTGAATATCTATGTGATATAAAACTCATTCCTCCTCTCTTTGCTAATTCTAAAAATGTGTGAATTTCTGGATCATATATTAAATCTAATTCTATTCCGCTATATTTTAGCGCAGCATCCCAAGCAAGACTTGGTGCAGTATAATAGTGCGCAGGATCAAGACCAAATACATTTTTTAAACATGTTTTTCTGAAATTCTCAAATACATCAGTTAGTAATAAAACATCTGTTATCATATAAATATCATTATACTCTCCCATATTACTAATATTTAAGGTTTTCCATACTTTTTGTGCATGTTCATAATCTTCATCACTTATATCTTCTTCTTTTAAATCATTATAAAAATATTTCTTTTCAGGTAAACTTGTTTCAGTAAATCGTTTAAATGAATCCATATATTTGTATGGATAGACACCTTTTCTATTCATTAATTTAAATACTTCTGGATCTTTGAAATAGTCATTTGTATACTCAAGGCTTCCTTCTGCTTGACTCTTAACTAATTTTTCTAATGACTCACCAGGAAAAAAACAACAGCTATCAATAAATTTTAATTGTCTTCCAATACTAAATGATAAATATTTTTCATCATTAAAAGGAATTATATTTACTTTTAACTCAGATTTCTTTTTCTTCTTATACTTCTTTATTTTTTCAAAATCTTCTGGATTTTTATCATAGTAGGCTTTGTTTTTCATATACAGCTCGTTGTTACTCCTATCTATTCTCTCATTCTCTGCTTCAATTTTTTTATTCAATGATTCTATCTTTTTATTCTCCTCTTGAAGTACTTTTCCAGCATCCTTTATTATTAGGTGACCATCATAACCTTTCAGATTGTGAAATACAACAGGTATCTGCATTGTATAGGGATAAATTTTATATTGAAGATTGCATTCGTTATGAGCTGAACCTCTATATTTTCCTGTAATATGACAATGATCTCTCACAACCTTATCACCTTCTTTATAGTCCCTTTTACAAATATGACATGACTTTTCACTTAAAAACTTTACTTCATCCCTTTCTGACATCATTAATATTTTTTTAAAATTTTCTCTTGCAACTTTTTTACAATCTTCTAATTCACTAAGCATTGCTCTAATAAAGTTTGAAACAGCATCCTCTCCTCTATAGTATACAATAGATTTGCTGTATTTTTTATCATAGCAGCAAACAACTTTAT
>CM042746.1:47560031-47573651 GCA_022496165.2 Catalaphyllia jardinei
AAATGCCACAATGTACGTAAAAACGGGGTACAAAGTTCCAAATCAGTGGCAGGGAACGTTTGATGGCACACTCAAGGTAACGGTTTAAATTTAGGAATAATTCCTTCTCTTAGTGGAAAATACACCATTAGAATTCATTCGAAACAACACCCTAAACCGTACATTTTCCATATGCTCACCACAGTAGAGGGGAATGGTTATCAAGCGCAGGAAACATCAAAGGAGCAAATACAGATGCTAAGATTTATGTTGGAAAGTCCACGACCGTGCACTATCTTTTGTTTTACGTAACCGATACGTTATTATTCGTTGGCTTCTCAGTAGGAAGTAAAAAGTTATTGTGTTTTGCGCTTGGTTAAGACCAATAAAAAGCGAACAAAAACATACAGAACTATGCCGGGCTTTAAGATCATTCACCTCTATCAACTCAGGCCTCTTCAGTGAAGACATTCAAGACGTCATTCCCCACTTTTTCATCGTTTTTTTTGCGCAAACATTGAGATTGTCTACAAAAGAAAAGGAAACTTATATGGTGGCTTGAAGGTATTTTAATAACACTAGAAAATGAAATTAAAATTATATTTTCTTGTGTTAGAAACAATACTGCACACACTCTAGCTCGCTACGCTCGTTTGTTAAACATGTTGTTTCTACAACCTATCGTCGTAATATATTCTCTATGTATTATATCAAGGCTTGTAAAATATGTATGTAAATATGTAATTTGTTTACCCACGGAGCATCAAATAGTTCACATGAACTCGTTCAGAAATATGACCCTGTATTCCAGGATCGAACTGGAATTTAGAAATAGTGGTTTTTGAGGAGAGTGGAAAACTGGAGTACCCGGAGAAAAACCTCTCGGAGCGGAGCAGAGAACCAACAACAAACTCGCATATGACGCCGGGTCCGTGAATCGAACCCGCGGGACACATTGGTGGGAGGTGAGCGCTCTCACCACTACACCATCCATGCTTCCCCAGGGAATTCATCCCCGTCGGGGATGTGGACTGAGAAGAGAATGTCCCACATTCCCCACTCTAAAAAGTACGACAAGGTCTTCAGTAATCTGGATGAATTCTCTTTTGAGTTTGAAATAAGCCATCTTCAGAGACCCAGGGACAAATAAATTCGGGAAACTTTGAAGTGTGGAATCCCGAATTTATTTTCTCAAGCCCCAACAAACTGCCCCTGCGTCTCCAAGGGTGGCAATAACCATGCGTAGACAAAAAAACAAACATAAAACTAATGAATCTAGAAAGTGGACTCGAACTGACAAACGTGAATGCTAACACGCACGACACAATTAACTGATGTAAATATGGTCTTGACTTCCAGTCTGTACCGCGCAATCTAAGCACCCTAATATTTATAAACTGATTATCAATCTCACTCGGTGGAATCCAAATCAATGTGTTTGTTAAGAACAACATGTCGCTTGTGTTATGCTTATCGCACAAGTGTGAACCAGGCTTAAAGCTTCGACCACCTCGCAACCATATTGGCGGTTGTTTTAAAACTCTGAATTTACTTCATGAAAGTAGTTGCGAAATGTTCATATTTTGTGATGTCTTACTTGCAAAAAACAAAACAAAAAACGCAGCAAGCTCTCGAGAGTGCCCCGTGCAGTACGGACTGGACATAATCTTTAATTAATGCATGGTTACACCGACCGAGACTAAGGCCCCGTGCACACTAATCCATTTTTAAACGAAAGCGGAGCTGTTTTGCTTCGGATACAGCTATCGTCCACACTACAACGCCGAAAACGATCACCGAAAAAAAGCTGTTTTCTAGTGTGGACGGAGAAAACGATGCTATCTGAAAACGGTGACGCCATTAAAATGGACACGACCGGGCGCCAGACTACTCGACCGTGACTGTCCAAAATGGCGGATAGACGCTACCATGTGGCTTCTCTCTTTTCAAAACGGATACGGCGTTGTAGTGTGGATGGGCGAAAACGATACGAAAACGATACGAAAACGGAGCAAAACAAATCCGTTTTCGTTTAAAAACGGATTAGTGTGGACGGGGCCTAAGTCTCTGAAAGCCGAGTTATAATTTTCACTACACTTGACAGATTCTGGGCGACAAGGTGGGATGGTTTACTGCTCGATACTTAGCCATGGAATCTGGCAGATCGCTTCTGAAACAAATTGAAGATGATTACAACGTGAAGGCCAAATTCATTCACGTGATTAGGAACCCGTTTGACAACATAGCAACAATAGCTATGCGTCTATTGGGCCTAAGGACGGGACAACACACTCAGAAGGTGAGCGCGGATATCTAAAAATATCGAGAACAAAGACAATCAAACCTAATAAACAATGCCCTCCAGCTGATCAGCAAGAGGTTTAGGACAGAGAAGACGATGTCATACAAAGAAAATAGCTCTTTAGGGCTAACATTTCTTGCGTACTTTTTTTTTCGTCGGCAACTACGGTAAACTGCCGCTAACACGCCTTGAAGCCTTGGACTTATAAAACTCCGTAAGGGCTTTTAGATAGACTTATAAACGGAGAGGCTGGCTTTTTTAATTGGTTTACAGGTAGGTAGTCCTATAACATGGAAGGCTTATAAGCGGGGTGTGGTGGGGGATGTATAAAGCGGCAGTTTACAGTGTCAGCACATTTTCACAATAAAATACAATCGCGCGTCTCTTTAAACTTAAAAAGTTAATTTTGCTCAAAATACCTACTCATTACCTGACATCTTTCGTCGCCTATTCGATATACCAATAAATATCTAATGATGTTAACCGTTTTTTGAATTTTTTGAACTTCTCAGCACAACATTTCCAAGCAGATTGATAGCAGTATAAGACGATATTTCGTCATCGCTAGAAACTGTCAGACTACAAAAGAAGCATTTGGGGACAGAGTCCTTGATATCATAGGCGAAGATTTTGTTCGAGACCCACCGAAGTACCTTCCGAAAATCTGCGACTTCCTGGAGATCACGTGCTCCGAAGATTACCTACGTGATTGCTCATCAATTGTTGATCCTGTTCCGTCCATGACCAGATCTTTTGTGGTATGGACACCAGAGCAAATCAAAACGGTGTACACCTCAATGGAGTCAATAGAATTTCTGCAAAAGCAGTCGTATAGCTTTCAAAACTGAACCAAGTTAGAGTACAAACAGGGCGAAATTCCACCTTCAAACTTCAGAATATCATCATCAGTCATCTTCTTCTTGCATCCTTATCTCACTATTTGATACCAAAGCTACCTCAACGTTTGAACTTAAGATAAATATTAGGACGTGAGAATTTGGGTCTCCTAGACTGCGGTGAGACTGGCCTGAGGAAGTTGATCTATGCAGAGCCAAAGCCAGAATGGATGACGGGAGCAACGGATTAATTGAAGAAAATCTTGGCTAAAAATTAGTTACGTTTAAGTTTCAAAGGATACTTAATGGAATCTCTAGATTCACACAATGCTGCATTTCCATAAAAAACCAAAAGCGCTATGACGTCATAATCTCTTATCAAGCTTTGCAAAAATAATCATGGCGGAGCACAGAAATTTTGAGAGAGGCGAGGCACCCAAAAACAGACAAAAGATTATCGATTTTAACTTAAACATGGAAACTTTAACACAAACACCAACTTATGATCTCGAACAAAACTTTATATTTTAGTCTATGTTCCCTTTGACGTAATAAACGATACGATTAAACAGTAACAATGACTCCTTCGCAAGGGTGGCTTTATTTTTCGCAGGCAAGATTACCCAGAACTGTGAAATTATTTAAAGCTACCTGCCTTGCTTTCGGATAGGACATTTGGGCTTACTGGTTTTCTTAAATGTTTTGCTCACCTCATCCATTTTTGCAATTTAGTACACGAAAATTGGCCTCAGAAAAAAATATCATTTTTCATTGGGCAACTGCTGTCATAAAGATGTGATTTGTCAGTTCTCAAAGCAGAGAGACATTAGCAGCTATTTCTCAGGACGAGCAATTGCTAGGCAACAAAAAACATCAAAAGACTTTAAAAAGGTATCTCGGAAAATCTACATTAGAATTTCTGTGATCCTACACTCTTGAAAGAAATGAGGCAGAGTACAGCTAGACGATATGACGAACAAAGAAGAAATTTTATTATGTTTAGCAGGGTAACTCTATTGGTATAGATAAAAGAAATACCCAAAACGCATACCAGAACGTATTAGTTTCCTCCTGACCAGGGTTTCTATTTACGTCTGGTTGGCTGGTTTGGGTGCTACTTTCTAACTAACCAATACAATGACCAGAAACTGTAGCTACCAGACTATCTACAGATCTTCTATGGTAGCATTCTCTATGCTTCCTGTCAAACACCAACCTCCCATTCCTTAATTCACACACAGCTAGGAAGAGCTTGGCCGAATGGTCAGCGCGTCAAACTCAAAATCCAGCGGTCACGGCTTCGAATCCTGCTCTGACCACCACCTGGATTTGTTTCACGTAGCCTTGAGTTCAAATCCTCGGCCATGTTTGTAAATAGCGGAGCAAGTTCAGAATACTCGTCCACTCCATTTACATGTGTCGGTGTGCTTTGAAAAACGAGGAATATAACAGTAGTTGCTATTCTAATCAGTCAATGAGATGTTAATAAGTGGCCGGATATTTTGAAGTTTAGCCTGAATTGAGAACTCGTTTGTCTCCGGTTAGTGGGGGAATCTTAACAATGTTATGTTCAATTTGAATCATTTGTTTCAGTTTTTTGCTCAGCCACACTAACTTTTGAGCTACAAACACCGCCAAGGGAAAATAAAGTTTTACTGAGGAATGTTATTTCAAAAGAAATTGTTCAAAAGTTATTTCTTTTTCCATATCAAGTGAAACAAAAATAGGGATATCGATATCAAAGTAAAACAAGAATGTTTTCAGTTACATATGTATAAAAAGAACCACGTGCACACCAGTGTATAGTTAAAGACATGGAAAATGAGTGGAAATTTAATAACACTGTCGATCGAGTGCTTGAACTCTTACAGATAAAAGTCATATTCTTTATGAAAGTTCAAATAGTCACGAATCACTGTTTTCTATGCCGATAAGGTTACCTGTGATCTTAATAAGGCGACTCGAAGCAATGCTAAGGAAGAAATTAATTCAGTTTGGCAGCCATGAAGTTCTGTGACCCTATGCTTCGCGCGGTGCAACACCAAGCCGTTCATACTCAAACTTTTTCAGGCTGCGAATCAATACATTTCTTGATGAAAAACTCCTTTTGCTTTTCAACCAAAAGACAGCGCTTTGTTGCATGTCGATTTTCTTTCACGTTATGATCAAATAACTGTATTTAGGTGAGAAGCGATTCAATGAAATCCCAGAAGCGATGCGTGTCTGAAATTCCTTTCCGAAATCCGATTGAGGCTGGAAACCAACTGAATGCACCTATGCGCAGCCAATCAGCATCACGTAATCGCCCTCTTGGCTACCAAAAGATCCCTCGTGATTAAAAAATGCTCTCTGTCTCAGCCAATCAGTATTTAGTATGTGATAAAAAATGTAATAACCGGGTGGTGATCGCTAACAAGAGGTTACAAGTCAATTAGTTTGACTTGAAAACTTTTTGGTATTTCGGAAAACTGACCTCTGAGGAGAGGTGCAGGTTCAGCTGTATTTGCATTTGTATTGTATTTTCGATTCGTAAAGTAGTACATTAAACACGAACAGGAGCCCATCACTAGGAGCCTGCAACTACCCCATATTTCTGTAACGGCGTTTTCACAGACCGATCTATTTTTAGTTTGAATTTATCTCGAATTCTGATCCCCACGGGAACCTCAGTAACCAATTGCAATCACAAGAACGGACTAATGTCGCTATGTCGAAATGATTTCGACATGTTCACGCGTGAGGCCGCATTGTTTTATCCTCACCGAAGCGTGCTCAAGTAGACTGGAACTGGCCTATTTCGTGAGAAAAACATCTAAAAATAGACTTCTGTAAAAATGCCGTTGCATTGGCTTATTATGAGAGTTGCAGGCTCCTAGTAATGGGCTCCTGACACGAAAGATGTTGTCTTTCAGTAACATTTTAAATGAAACTGTTAAAGGTTCTATTGAGGCCTTATACTACTGTAAAATTGATATAAAAAATCGTTTAAAAATCCATGCTTTCGCCGATCTGCGGCAGCATCAGGGATAAAAAAAATTATTATTCATTCAAAATATTTCGCCGTTTCTGATTGGTTAAACGACACGCACAATTCACCATAAACAGCTGTTGATGACCAAATTTTGAACCGATGACGTCAAAAGTGCAGTCCCCTGTAAATTATTGAACCGATGACGTCAAAATAACGTCAAAAGTGCAGCTCGCTGCAGATTATTGAACCGTTGACCGAGAAAACCTGGGGACAAGGTTATGTTATTTTTGGTGACCGGAAAAACAAAGAGCAAAATGGCGAAACTCCTTTAATTTAAGAACGGGGAAATATTTTAAATGAATAATAAGGCAATTATTGAATTCAGCTTTCGTAGGATATGAAGAACTCTGCAGATCTCGGAGGGTGTTATCCAACTCGGCCTTCGGCCTCTGTGGATTAGCAATCTTGTAGTTTTTAGGTATCTGATTAGTACACGACCCCACAAGCTTGTTAGCTTTGAAATTTTTATCGTGTATAAAGGAAATTTATTCACCCCACCAGGGGAATAAATGATTTTATGCTGCTTGTTAGTGCCAGTCTCCCAGCAAGTGGTGGGGGGTCATCCGGGACTTATATAATACAATACTTAAGCGGATGAGGCCAGGTTACTGTCCTCTTTTCCACAACTCGAGCTCTCCGAGCAGTTCGCCATTTAAACTTTGCGCAGCCACTGCTTTGTGTAGTAAATTAATTTTTAGATTTTACAATAACGAAGAGCATAAATAAAGGTTGTATGTATGTATGTATGTATGATCTGCAGAATTCTTCGTATCCTACTCGCTCAGCCTCATTCAATAATTGCTAAATATTCTGCGTGAGGCTTATATACAGAAGTAAAGTAAAAACGTGTGAAAAGCGAAAGAATATGGGGGCAAAATGCATGAGATAAGTAATAAGGTACAAATATGAATAAAAATGAATGGTATGATCTAATGAGCGAGTGTCAAAGTACAGAGTCTCTAGATATGTTAAATAAAAATAACTATTAGAATAAAAGGTCCGCCAATCCACTGCATTCCTCTCGGGAGTTGATGGTAGGTTTGTAGTTTCGTGTGTAAAACGCTTCGAACAGTCGTAGACTTGTGGGGTCGTTTCTATTACAATAGTCTTGATTTCGATGCCTCTGTAGACTTTGTTTTGGCACTTAGAAAGGTGTTTCTTCACGGAGGAGTTATCATTGCTCAGGTGTTCTCTTACACGATCGTGGATAAAGCGTGTAGTGCTTGCGATGTAGTGTTGGTTGCAGTTGGTACACGTGATTTGGTAAACCGCATTGCGTAATAAGCACAATTTGGTGCTGGAGATAGAGCAGTTGGCCCTCGTGCATGTCCGTTCCTTGCTGTTGTTTTGAGGGAGAGCTCATGTGTCTAACCGCCGACCGGTTAGCTCAGTTGGTAGAGCTCCGGACTGCCGTGCGGGAGGTCGCGGGTTCAAACTCGGCCGGACCAACACTCAGGGTCTTTAAACAGCCGAGGAGAACGTGCTGCCTTTGTAATGACACCTGCAAATGTTTAGACGTTCAAGTCTTCTCGGAGAAGGACTATAAACCATAAGCCCTGTCTCCTGCATCTTCAGTGTTTCATGGTTAGCAGGGGACGTTAAGAACCCACGCAATTATCGAAAAGAGTAGGGCGTGGAGTTCCTGGTGTTGTGGTCAGGCCTTAGTTCAGTATTCTGTATTTTATGGGTTTGTGCTTTAATTAGGGCAGTATAGCCTGTCTGCGCTTTTCTCCCTTGGACTGATTTGTCCACAAAATGCTTAAAGTTAAAGTGTGAGTGTGTATGATTTGTACGCGACCCGTACTGGTATGCTCTCTTTTCAGAAAATATTAGTGATTCTGTAGTTTAGACGTTCGGAGATGTATATGGGATCTTCAGGTATGACCATTCTGTGTTGAGAGGTCGAGGGTCCTTCTGGTGGTGCTGAGAGTGCTTCGTTTGGTCTATATAGCCTTCAGAATACCCGCTGAGACGGAGGGCGTCGTCAAAAATGTTTTGATGCTTTTTGGCTGTCGTTTCAGTCGTAGAGCATTAATCTTCGATACGTTTTCGCTCATTAGGAATGAAGTTGACCTCTGACTTTTTCGGATGATCGCTGATTGATGGTGAACGAATATTTTTTTTTTTTGTGCTGTTTTTTTTTTGTAAAATTTAAAAGAGCTTTTGCCGTCTTTGGAGATGATGACTTTGAAATCAAGTAGTGATAGTGAGTAGCCATTTGGTGTTTTTTTTTTGGTTTCTCGATGTCAAACTTCAATTTAGGGTGCAGATTATTCATTTATTATTCATTCGTACCTGAAGATCCCATACATCCCCGAACGTCTAAACTAAAGAATCACTAACATTTTCCGAAAAGAGGGCATACCAGTACGGGTGGCGCACAAATCATACATCCTCATACGAGCTATCTCCCAGAACAATAACAAAAACAACAACAACAACAACAAGGAACTGACATGCACGAGGGCCAACTGCCCTATCTCCAGCACCAATAACCTCTTACCAACCCAGCGCGAGGGCCGTACTGGAGAATATTGGCCCGAGGTCGTGACAGTACGGACCGAGCGTAGCGAGGTCCGTACAAAAATGACCGAGGGCCAAAATTGCCCAGTACGGCTTGGGCTAGCCAGGTTAGTAAGTAGTTTATTATATGGCACTCGGCTCATGCTATATATTTTTCTTTCAAACGCACTTCCGGTCAGTTAAATTCATAGGACTTCCGGCGCGTGATGACCCGGGCAACTCGGAAAGAACAAGCTACCAGCTACCACGACTTTGAAAAAAATTATTGAACATCTTCCGAACGTTTTACCAGCGTAACTTACTGGATTGGGAGCTAAAGTGAGGGGATAACATTCACCATACAGTTCTTTCAAGGGCAACTGGATTGGAGTCGCTGAAATCTCTCGCTTACAATCTTTTTTGGATTCGTTTTCGTCGATCGGCATGGTGGCTTTCACTTATTTTGTGTACTTGTGCATGACCTTCGCATGACCCTTTGTATTTTAATATGTTGAATGAAAACGTCTTCGTTACATGTAAAGTGAAGAGGTGAAGGAAACTGGAATTTGTGGCTGTCTCGTTCTCTTCTTCATTAAGCTTATTGAGCTTAAATGAATTGACACAAAAGTATTTACGAAAATAGTTGAAAATGTTGAGCCATAGGTGTTCAAGCTCTGATGTGGGTAGCCTGTCGCACAATTCTTTCGTTTGTCTTACTATTAGCTAATTCATCGTCGTCGTCTTCTATTCGAAGGGATAGGGTATTTTACATGTTTTCTTTCAGTAGTTCAAGCTGCAAACATATTTGCCGGCTTTTGAAAGAAAAAAATACACACGGCTGGGACCGTTTCCCTGGAAACGGTCCGTATGGTAAAATCCCGACCAAGAAAGAACGCTCGGATTTCCCTTGCCATATAATAAATTGTGCTTATTACGCAATGCTGTTTACAAAATCACGTGTAGCAACTGCAACCAACACTACATTGAAAGCACTACACGCTTTATCCAGTGGCGGGTTTAAAAAAAGAAGAAATGACAGACGGGAAAAAGGCCAGCAGGGCAAGTAAATCGAACCTTTCACTCTAATAGTTATTTTAGCATATTTAGAGACTCTTTGTACTTTGACACTCGCTTATTAAATCATACCATTCGTTTTTATTCATATTTGTACCTTTTTTAATGTCATGCATTTTACCCCCATATTCTTTCGCTTTCACACTTTTTTACTTTACATCTCTGTACATGAGCCTTACGCGGAATATTTGGTCAACTGTCGGACTGTCAGACTGTCAGACTATCTGACTATCGACTGTGGAACTGTCGGACTGTCGGACTGTGGAACTGTCGGACTGTCGGACTGTCGGACGGTTGGACGGTCTGACAATCGACTGTCTGACTTCTTACTGCTTGACTGTCCGGCTGTCTGACTGTCTATCTGTCTAACTGTTTGAATGTCTGATTTTCTGACGGTGTGACGATCTGATCGTCTGAAAGTCTGACGGTCTGACTGCTTGATTGCCCAACTGTCCGACTGTCTGAATGTGTGGCCGTCTGACTGTCTAACTGTATGACTGTCGAATTTCTGAAAGTCGGACAGTCTGCTTGTCGGTCTGTTTGTCTGTTTGTCTGCCTCCCTGTCTGTGTGCGCGTCTGGCTATTATCACGTAAATTGATAAGTTGCCAATGCTAGCTAGTATGATTATTTAGAAGTTTCGCAACCAGATTGATGAGTTAATCTTAACTCGAGCCAATGAAAATCAAGAAGGCGCTTGAATGGGTGGCCTGCATTATACTACTGAGACTATAGCTCTGCGCTTATCAAAAGTACAAATAATTTGTGTTGTAGAAGTTATCCAGTGAAGGTAGCAGTTGCTGTTGCCCTGTACAGTAAAAGAACGTATTGTTGTAATGCTTGGTGCTTGTAGAATGTGTGAACCACTCGGACTAATTAAGCTATGATTGCGTGCAGAATGTGTGTACCGTTATACTGACACTGATACCTATTGTAGTTACAAAGATCGAGACTAATCAGAAAGGCCAGGGCTCGAACCCAGACCGCGCGCTCCGGAGTCGAGCACACTAATCATGAGGCCACCCTACGTCCCACAAAAAGAATCATTGGAGAAGCGAAATTTACCTTGTAACTTGTTAAAGGCACTTCAGTAGGAAATCGTGCATTTTTTATTTACTAACAATTAAAAATATAGAAGCCTCGACTGTGCTCTGTTCTGTTGCAAAGCACGCAGGAAGCGGAAGAGCACAAAAGAAGTGTAGGGGAAAACACGAGATGCAGTCCAGTGTTTTTCCCCACTTCCTGAGTGCTCTACCGCTTCCTCAATGCTTTACAACTGAACAGAGCACAGCCGAGGCTTCTTTATTTGTTTTATGATAAAGAATTCTATAATTGCCCCACGCAATCGCTGAATTTTCAAACCAAATTATATTTTAGAAAGGAGTAAAAGTGGCGTCAGCTGTCTACTAATCTCTGTTAATATTCAATCTTCGTTCACTGTCTAAAACCCGCACGCGTCATTGGTTAAAATTGATCACGTGAGTTCCCGTTACCTAACGACATCAAAGTGACAGAGTGCGTTATTACAATAACGCATAAAAACTGTGCATTGTTCAGGTCGGGCGGGAAGCCATTACAAGTCTATCGCCAGCAGTGAACTCAGATTGAATATTGAAAGAGTTAGAGACTGTTAGTTAGTGTTTTGGCCTCATGGTTAGTGCGCTCGTCTCCGGATCGAGCGGTCCGGGTTCGAGCCCTGGCACGGGACATTGTGTTGTGTTCTTGGGCAAGGCACTTTACTCTCACATTGCCTCTCTCCACCCAGGTGTATAACTGGGTACCGGCGGATTTAATGCTGGGGGGTAACCCTGCGATGGACTAGCATCCCATCCAGGGGGGAGTAGAAATACTCCTAGTCGCTTAATGCTAAGGAAACCGGGATAAGCTCCGGCCTGATGGGCCACTTGGCTCGCATGCAGACTTATCTTACCTTACCTTTCAAATACACGCACTTGCTTACTGTACAGTGAACTCGAAATTTTCAATACTGCACTCAGCTTCGCTTCGTGCAGTATTGAAATTTTCTCGTTCATTGTACAGTAAGCGCTTGCGTGTATTTGAAAACAAAACACTCACAACAGTCTCTAACCCGTAAATAAGGCACGCTAAAATAAGCCAATCACAATCCTTGTTAGAATTTTTGAAATAATTTGATCGGCTAACAACACGACAGCGGTCAATCTCAAACTGGACTTCGGCTAACCTTTCCCGCCCTTTCGCGTTGCTCGGCTTTCGAGAGAAGAAGGATGCCTTCAAAGTTCGCTTTTCAGTTTTAGTTTAACCCGTTTAAATAGGACGTAAAACCAGGTAAAGGTTGCTAGTCCAGAGGAATCCGGCCGCACTGTGACTCACAAAAACGTGTACTTGTCCGATGGAAATCACGAAAGAAGGAGCTCAAAGCTTGCGGATGAAAATAGCAAATGCTGAGTTGTATTTGAAAGAATCTACAGTTTCGTTTACCTGTTAACAGCAAGATTGCCCGAACTAAGATGAATGTTGTAAAGACTAGACTGCTCGCACATGTTCAACTCCGAACACGGGAGCAAGCTTTCAACTGATTTCTCGTCGGGTAAGCGATGATACGGAATTGTTGAAGTTTAGTTCGTTGAGATGACCAGAGCCGCCTCTGGTAAGCAAGCGAGCGTTACTACACTGCATGTAATTGTTGTTTGAGCATTTTTACAAAAATAAAGCTTCTCATTGTAAACAGAGACAGCTCAGTGGTATTCTCTGTCATTGTTTTACTTCTTCAGTATAATGTCTGCCTTCGTAATATATATTCTGATGTCTTTCATCGAAGAATTCGCAAGGTTAAGAATTTGTTTATTCAGTTCGCTGCGTATTTTTGTCGGAATCTAGCAAAACGTGTTATTTTCATACAGTTTTTACACTGCTGTTGTTAACGATGATCTCCATGAGGCATATTTATTGCTGACAAATAGCTCGTTTATATTGACTTTGTCTGAGTCGCACAGGGGAGGTTTAATTTGAATAATAATGTTTTGACTTTGTGATATCAAGGTGTAGGTTAATGCAGTCGTATATTTATTTAATGTTAATCTCCTTATTTTCTTTTGTTGTATTTAATATGTCTGTGTGGTTACTTCAATTAGCTACCGACTTCAAATTGTAATGTATACATAATTAACTGGCCGCCTGGCGTTTATAACTATTTCAGGTTATTTCAGGCTGCCCTTATTTTTTCAAATTATTTATTTATTATGTATGCCATTGTAATTTAATCTAATTTATTCTAAATAAGGGATGAATAAAGCTGTTGTTGTTAGAACTCACGGAGTACAGCATGACAAAGGCTGGCCCAGCTAAGCAAAATTTGTTTTGTCAACTCTATTTTTGATCTAATCAAAACTATAACAAAATTTTCGAACTTGATAGGTTATCAGCAGCCTGATTTGAGCATTAATCGGACAGTTGCATGCGTCATGCTTGTAATTGGACAGTACACGCCATTTTGCGCGCGCTGTTACGGTAAACTTTGTTGAGTAAACTGCTGGATTTTCAGCATTCATAACGACGTTTTAAAATCGATCAGCGGTCAATCGATGGTTTGTTCATTTGAAACTAGTGTAGGGATGCGTTTGACGTTTCTGGTATAAAAAGCAATACTGACGGTTTGCTCAGAATCCATAATTGTTTGACCAGTATAAACATTTTCATTTTTTACGGCGTAACAAAAAGCTTGAAAAATTGCTCAAGTTGGAAATATCGGGACGGTCTGTACTAAGGGTTCGGAGGGGAAAATTTGGACCGCTTGAGCACTGCTCTGCCTAACGGAAAAATAAGTAGGTTACGATAATAATAAGTATAATAATAGAAATAATTTTATTAAAACTTCACAATAATCACTTACAAGATTAAAATAACAATAATTACTTAC
>CM042746.1:47577382-47579882 GCA_022496165.2 Catalaphyllia jardinei
CTCGTTCTGAAGATAGGGCGTAGCACAGACCATAGCATTTCTTGGATTTCCAGCCACTCGAGGCGATTCTGGCCGGATTCATTACTATCGGCATAGATTTAAGTTGAAGAGTCATATCTAAGTTATGTGTGTTTAACACAGCATATATAGGCCTATTTAATAGGTCTCTGCTACATATGTCATTAAATCAGCTAAAACTTGCCTTAAAAACTACAACTTCCAAGTCACGGACACCTATATTCATGTACTAATTCGACCCTACTTGAATAGTATATGAGAAATAATTAAAACTTCCCACGTACAGATTTTTGTGTTTTTAGTATAATGGAAAGAATGAGAAAAGAAGTGATCTGCCGAAAAAAAAGTGGGGGTCACTGAGCATCCAACAAAAATATTCGCACACCAAGTTAACGCGAAGGTCATCAGCTCTATGTTTTGTTGAGTTTTCGACTCGGTGGGCGCGCTTGAAAATGACGTGGCGCGCGCGTGTCTAATGAATAGCGTGCGCACCAGAGATGGGCAGTAGCAATGGGCGCGATCGTCCTTAAATGTATGGTTGTAGAAGAACACAGCTTTTCAGTTTAATCACTTTGAAATGCATACATCAGAGCTGTTTATTTTATTATGGGCTACGAGTTTTGGGTGAGATGTAGTATATAGTCCCAGTAATATATCATGGGTTCTATACTTCGTCCAAGGGTTTGTCTTTTCTCACCCTTCCATCTTAAAAATCAACACTTGTAATTTCAAGTCAGTGTGTGAGTAGGGCGATTAGACAATTACTTTGGTTTTATTTTTTGGTTTTTACTACCGTTTGAGATGAGCTGACTAGTGAACAAAGTAACAATTTTTGCATCTGTCCCCTTATTGATAATGAATTGCGTCATAACATTGTCAAAGTGGCTGTGGAACCACGAGCCGCAGGCGAGTGGCACCGCAGGAAACTTTGACGATATTATGAAGCAATTAATCATCAAGAAGAGGACAAACGCATGAAAAACTGATGTCGATTTGTTGTTTACAATAACAAGACTCAGAAATGGTCAAATGACGAGAATAAATGAAGATAAAATATGCCGTAAGCTTGCCCTAAATAAAGATAAGTAAATTTATTTAAAATTACGCAAACAGTGTCAATAGCATTTCTCGCTTTCTAATTGCATTCTTTATAAAATCGATGAAATTACATTGATGAAAAATTTGACAGTTCGACAGTTAAAAGTTGAACTGTCGAAAGCTTTCATAAATTACAATTTTATCCGTCTGTACATAAAGCCAACAGGCGCGCGAGAAACTAGACAGTTATTGTAAAAAAAAAAAGAATAGTAAAATACATAATAGCAAGAAACTGGTTTTGGCTTTGGCTTTACACACTTATTTGAAGATCGCTCTATATTATCACATCCATTTTACATTTGTCTAGTAAAATCTTTTGTGGCTTTCTCCAGCTTCTCGGTGGTCCGAAATCCTCAATCCTTGAATCTCATTGGCTAATCGCGCGTGCTCCAGCGGTGTGGATTTCCTGGATTGCTCCCACATGTCCAATAAAAAAAGATTTTGAACAAACCGTCAGTATCACCCGAAATGTACCCAAAATGCCAAACGCACGTGTGCGCATCCAGATTTGAACTGAACTTCAACACAAAAGTTGCTTTCAAAGCAATTCCGTAGTATAAAAAGTAAAACACGTTATTTGGCGGCATTCTTGGAAAAACTCTGCCCTGGGTCTTAAGTACCTCGGGTACAGCTCAATACGGACACCAAGCCGGCAAATGACATATAGATATTTTGTTATTAGGAAGTCTGACGTAGTTCAGTGTTCGATACTTTAAAGTAAAGCGTAATATATATTGAAAATAGAAGACAAGTACACTTTCATCCCGACAAAGCCTGTTTCCCTGAATAGTGAGCGACCACGAAACAGGTTTGTCAGGATGAAAGTGTAGTTATTTCCTATTTTCAGCTTGTAAATTTTATTATTATTTCCCACAAGGACTAGGAGCTACCAAATTCACAAATTTGATTGGCTAGAATCGATATTGAACGCGGTCTTGATTTTCCATCTAAACCGGCATCTAGACTGGTAATGTTTTGCAAAGAAAAAGTTGCAAAATAAAATGTAAAATCTTTGACTATTTTTATCCAACAATATTTATTTATGGAGTGAAAAAAAGCCTGAACGAAGAAAAAAAGTACAGAGGACGAGCAAACTTTGGCAGAATTAAACTTAGCTCCACAGTTCGCAACAAAAATGTCACTAAGTTCAAAGAAGTTAAACGATTTAAATTGTTCATGTATGACATATAATAATATATCCTATTAACCTAGCTTAGTCGGTCTGTATTGGGAAAATCTTGTCCTCGGTCGCGTTTACAGACCTCAGTGCGTTCGGTTTGTACACTCGACCTCGGTCAGGATTCTCCCATTACAAAAACAATATCTTTGGACTTTTATTTCAGGAGCACGAGAGATCGAACTGGGAACCAATACGCCACTCATT
>CM042746.1:47584882-47623180 GCA_022496165.2 Catalaphyllia jardinei
ACAGACAGTCAAACAGATTGTCAGACAGAGAGTCAGACAGTCAGACAGACAGTCAGACAGACAGTCAGATAGACAGACAGACAGTCAGACAGTCAGACAGACAGTCAGACAGACAGTCAGACAGACAGTCAAACAGACAGTCAGATAGACAGAAAGACAATCAGTAAGAAAGTCAGACAGTCAGATGGTAAGATGGTCAGCTAGTTATACAGATGTTCGCGCAGTTGTTCAAATAGTCAGAACAACAGATAGACATTGAGAGGCAGACAGACTTGTCGTTCAGGCTGCTAAGGAAGCTTGTCATCTCTAGCATACTGTTAGAATTAAAATACTATTTTCCAGTTTTTAATCTCATTAAATTTCCATATGCGATTATAGCTATGGAGATCTGCACGCTGTTACATTACAAGAAAGATGGTTTTCCGTATTTGCAATGTTGGTAGGAATAGGTTTGTTTTTTGGGTTCATTTTGGGTGGAATGGCGTCCATGTTGACCAACTTGGACTCACAGCGAGCCAGATACAGCCATCACCTTGACGTCATCAAGGACCACATGGTATGTTACATAATTATTGGAGGGGTTGGGCCTTCGAATCACAGTTTTAGGTAAATAGTTTTCACTGACTTTTAAAAATTTGCCCAATTTTCAGATGGGATGAGAAGTGGTGTGAGCACGAGTCTCCCACAAATGTGACCCGCAGGTTTGAATCCGGCCTGGTACCATAAGTGGGTGGAGTTTGCCCTTGGTTCTCTCTTTGCTTTAAAAGATTTTCTCCGGGTTCTCTGGGTTTCTCCTTCCACAAAAACCAAAATCTCTCCAAATTCATACTCGACCAGTAAGTTTGCGGTGGCAAATATTGTAATTCTGCCCCCATATAGAGGGTTAACCCACATACGACCGCTCTCATGTGGCTTTGATAGCTCAGTTGGGAGAGCACTGCACCGGCATCGCAGAGGTCGTGGGTTCCAATCCCGCTCAGAGCCTGAAAACTTTTTTTCAGGTCTCTGTTCAAGTAGTGTTACGGCCGCACTTGCATTAATGACCGTTATCACTCAATTGCTACTATGGGACAAATTACTTTCAACGTTGACGTTGTGGTAAAAAAACAAATCGAAATGCGGTTCAGTGTGGCCTGTACTACTGCGCCTTGTGAGTCCACAATATTGTGACCAAAGTGATGACTCCTATGATTGTCGATAAGAGTACAGACTATGCTAAACTACATTTTTTGTTAACCATACCCCATTCCAAATCCTTGTGTTCCACAGACTTTAAGATAATAGCCGAGCTCCGGCGGCCCGTGTTGCTGGTGGGCCCGTACGACGACGGGGTTGCCTAAGATGGCGGCCATACTGCAGCTATTAAGTTAACAGAGACATGCAGTCTTAGTTTATAGCGGCTTCCTTTAATATTGGACAGTCCCTTTACAGCCAATTGACACATGTCAAAACAAGATATATCGCGTGACCATATTTTTACTCCGTCGAGGTCTGGTAATTTCTTGAATTAGGGTGCTGCCTGAGAGCTGGTTTTCTATTGGATCGTGGGTTCATGTTAGGTCACCTTGTCGTAGACAGGGTCGAGTTGTTAGAAAACTGGTTAACGGTAAGCCAGGATTAAAAATTAACAAAAGTATAAATGTTTCTTGTATGAAAAGTTGTTTCCACTGCTTTTGTTTTGCGTAGTTTGAGATTGTACAAACTCAAAATAAACAATATGCAGAAAAACTCAACACAAAGTTACAAAACTCAAATCAAAATTCTCGCTTGTCCTGTGTTTGCCTAATCGTTCTTTGAACAACCCGGTCCAGGAGCTCCACTTTTAGACTTGGCTAAACGTATATATTAGTCACTGGCGCTATATTAGTGCTACAGAAGAATCGCAATATAGGCTTTGCCTTCTATTAGCGAGTAGATAGTTCTCTAGATATAGTTTCTCGTGCAAATTTGATGGTAAAGTATTTAACCATTTCATCGATAGTTCTCGAAACATTTTCAGGCTACTGGTTTGTTCTAGATATAAAAACAATCTCACACTCGGACAATTGTTTATCAGTTAAACTTGTAAACCCGAGGGTCTAATTGATGTTATGTGAACTGAAAACTAACAGCGAGAAGTTTAGTAATTCAGCAAGGTTAAACTTGGTACCTCTTCCTCTGTGATTGATTTTTGAATGCCACTAATTGCCATTAGACGATGGCTCTGTGGCCAATCAAATTATTATTTTGGCGGAACGTGCAGTTATAATATTATATTATTGTAAACGTCATCTTGTTCACGGCCATGTTAGTTACTGTCTGATTTCTATTAATACTCTCCTTTTCCATTACAGCGTGATATGAAGATATCTTCCCTCGTACGTTACAGAGTCTTGGCTTACTACGAATATCTGGTGAATAAATTCTTACTGTTGTTATACACTGTACCCAGGGGAAGAATGAAGGTCTTCCCAGACTCCTTTGCGTTGTTCGATTTTACAAAATTAGCAGACACTAAGAGACGCACAAGTTTGGGGCAAAACTGTTTGAGGCAGGTTATTGAAAACCATAGGCAATAAAATAGAAACCCGGGGAGGGTAGGGAGGGTAAACCTAGCGAGGATAGACCGCGAATGACCTTTGAGATAACACTAAACTCGATATGACCAAGGAGAAACTTGATGCGAGTGTCAAAAGACAATGCTACGCAAGGGGAGTGTCCCTAATTAAGTATTTTGACAAAGCCAAAACAAACAAATTAGCAGACACAGGGGAAAAAGATGAGAGATAGAGAGAAAAAAAGATTAAGGGGCTAAATTGAGGAAACGAGTGAAACGAGTGCCTGCAAAATGTCAAGTTTCTTCTTGGTCGATAATTTAAGGTAAAGTAAATACGCATCGCTGCCCCAATCTCCCTGCGCCTTAATAAATTTGGAAGGCGCGCCGCAATTGAAAGCAAAAGTGGCACCACCCTGGCGAAACCTGTGAGATGAAAAATTATCTGGGTTAAGACCTACTGTGGTAATGCATGCTTTGAAAAATCGATTAAAATGTGCGGCGAGCAGAGGTCTGGAAGACTCGTCGTGATTGACAATAAACAAGGGCGAGCTAGGAGGGGTAGGCACTGTGCAAAAATAATTATTGAGAGCTGTAACAGGACACAATACAGAATTAGGAATAAAAGGCAACGGAATTTCTAGTACACGCTGTTTAAATTGAATATTTTTGGTTCTGTATACCCTAAGAACCACTCCTGACGCAGTTAAAGAGACATCTTGGCACCTGAGAAAATAAGTGTTGTCGGAATGACAGTCGGCTAAGGCATAGGATACTAAATTAGAAATCCGGAGGAAGGAAAAAAAAGCGATTAGAAAAAAATGCGTGCAAATATGCAACTGATTAGACCAATCGAAATGCTGAAAAACATTCAAAAGAATGTCAACAGTCACCGGGTGAGTAACGCGAACAGTCACCCATAATACGAAGGAAGCCTCGTTGCGTGAGAAAAGCATCGTAATCATGCATGAAAGAGAAATCCGCTCCCAGTGACTTGTTGATATGCTTGAGAATGTTGACAAAAGAACGGTAACAAGATAACGATTCAGAAAGGAAAGCTAAATAAGCTAAATAAGACTGTTTATAGAAACAGGGAACGGACTAAAAGCGCAGTAATCGCAAAATAAAAGATAAGAGTTCAGTTGTGTTCTCATATTCCTCTTGGTGGATTCTTGAAAAGCGAAGGACTGAATAGTGTTAGCGTAATCCAACAACTTCGCAGCGTTCTCTGGAAGAAAAACAAGTAATGATAAAATGATACAAAAGTTCCGGCTACTCTAGCGTAAAAGTGAAGAAACTGTCAGGCAATGTGCACTCTGTAAGGGAGCGAGCTTCTGCGAGAGACTTAAAACGGTGACAATACTCGCCAGTGTGAAATCTGCTGAGGGAATTAGCTAACCAATTATCACACCTGCGAACTGAACGGACAATGAGCTTGATGTTATACAATGCGAGGAGCAAGCAGCGTTCTCGCAAGCAGCGCTGCATGAAAACATTAGAAGAGCGTTGAGAGTTTTTGACTGACACGCAAGTGGCGTTATCGGAGAGAAGCTCTACTCCTAGGCCCTGTTGCTTGGGGCCCCACAGTTTGATAGAAATAACTACGGCGAGCAGTTCCAACTCGTCAAATGTGCCGAACTTGAGTTAAAATGAAATCCGGAAACTCTCTATGACAACACTCACAGAAGCAAACCGCCCCGCAACCGGTGAGACATGCGTCAGTAGCAAAAAGTTCGGCATTGCAAATAATGACATCAGAGGGAATCACAGAAGCACCATTGTGATGAGAGAAAATACAGCCACCAGATGATGTCCGCGCGAAGATAATCGGAGACTGGATGAACGGTGCGCTTAGGCGACGAAGAGCACGAACGGAGGGCATTTAAAAGACGACTCATGAAGGCCCTGCCTGGTCGAACACAAGCGGAAACGTAGGACAGCTTTCCAAGAAGCTGTTGAAGCTCGCGCATTTTAAAAGATCGTTTGTTGAGCCACGTGTTAAGTTCAAGCTGCAGTTCCTTAACACGGAAAGCAGGGACGGACAAAGTCATGTCTAATGTGTTGATCCAAACGCCCAGACGAAGCATTTCGTGAGATGGTGGAGTATCTTTCTCAGGGGCGTCTATTAAACCCAATTCTGCAAATAAAGAGTTCATACGTTGAAAAGAGAGTTCAGATAAAACATAGGATTCGGTGCCGTAAAAATCATCGATTTACACGTCTACGGAAATGCCTTTTTGTGGTACGCTTACAGATCATAGTGGTGTAACGCAGGCTAAATGGCAAAGTGGTGTGAAAGTACAAAGAGCCATCAATGTACAGACCTAACAGCGGGTAATCCTGCGGGTCGATGGGAATTTGACGATAAGCGCGCCGTAGATCTTTTTTGAAGATATGACAGCCACGATCCTTAGTGTTGACAAACTCCACCAAACGGTCAATTCCTGGGAGGCGCACTTTGAAGAATTGTTCCAGATATTGATCTGAACTGATCCCATCATTCACTGATGAACCTTCAGGAAAGCTAAGATCACGAACGACTCGTAGCTCGACAGAGTCGCTTGGGAACACAAAGTAACGGATAAATAAGGCAGTCCGTGTTGCAAGGGTTGCAGCGAAATGGCCCAAACACAGACTGGTAGGAGAGTTCCTTAGCAATGTAAGCGGACATTAACGGCTGAAGAATGATTGCGAAAAGAAGAAGCCGATTGATACTTAATAGGCCAGCCATAGCGAAGAAAATAAATGATAACTCGATCTTAATAATGCTCTAAATAGTGAGACCAAACATCAACGTTGAAACGCGAGTGAACTAAACGCTGAGCGCCCAAATAATTGGGCAAGCCAAAAGCTCTAACCTCGTTTGACAAGTCAATTAAGAAGCGTAGTCAGGAGGACTGATCAGCGCCAGTGGAGGACGAAGTTGACGAGGAAGATGATTGAGATGAAGGAATGGGATATTTGCGCTTGACGCACGTTAACATAGCGTGGTCTGGAGAGTCACATACTCTACAGCGATGAAATACTTTGTAATTTGCATCATAAATAGCGCAACTGCATTCACCGGTGTAGTTCCATTCTTTCCAAAGAAGATCTTTGGCTTTGCCGCGGGCTGGCTGGGAACCATTGCGTGAAGAATTTGACTGGTTAGAGCAAAGTTCTTGATGTGTAAAAACGTCTGGGCTCGCTCGCGAATGCTTTGGAAGCTATGCCAGGACAGACGACCTTGCTCGACCGCATTGTTGACGGAAAGATGGAAGTTACGGACGCCAGCCCAAGAGTAGGTAATGGCGCGCTCCATTAGCAGATGCAATGCTTAAACCGTGGAGCTTTTGAGGACTCTGGCTGCTCCTTGCAGAATTCTAGGTAGCAACACACAAATTCAGCTAACTCTAACTTATCGTATTCCACCGTACCCTTAGAAGAGAAAAAGAAATTACTTGGCAGCGAAACGCCGGTCTTTTTGCTTGAGCGAAGCTGGTCAAGGGAAGGAATGTCGGCGACTTCTGACGACACCCCTAGTGAAGAAGCTGCTGTAAGCGCAATGGCGGACTGTAACTCCGTCAAAGCAGATGGGGGTGTGATGGCCACCGCATCAGCAGCTGGAGAAGAAAAACTTGCGTTAAGCTGGGCCAACTTTAGCTGTGTTTCTGTAATCTGAAGCTGTGTAGCCAGATTTTCCTTCCTCAAAACTTCTAAGCAAATCAGGTTTTCTACGGAAGCAGAGGGATCGTTAGAGTGTGAAGATGTGGTTTTCTTCGCCGGTTTCTTTTTCGGCATAGCTCCCGTGTTTTGCGGATCAGGACTTTAAGGCGGCTCAGAAGTCCCCAGCAAGGCTAAAAGATTGTCGATTTCCCCCGGTAGAGGAAAGGATGGAGATTGAACTTGCGAGGATAGACCGCGAATGACCTTTGAGATGACACTAAACTCGATATTACCAAGGAGAAACTTGATGTGAGTGTCAAATGGCAATGCTAAACAAGGGGAGTGTCCCTAATAAAGTATTTTGACAAAGCCAAAACAACCAGATGGCGCCTGTTTCAAGAACATGCGACGAATTTCGGGGTTCTTTGAGTTCGATTTTCTTCGAGACGAAGCGCTTATCCAAGGTAAGTACACTTGATATGAAGCCTTTATTGTTTTATCCATTATCGGCAGACTATGTTGTGGGAATTGATCATTCAACATAGCTATTTTATGATGCTTTTCAAATCAGTTTTCCAAACCTTTTGTAAACACGACTTTGACTTGGTGCATAATTTCATTCGTAGTTGCAATTCTGCTGGAGTAATTCAAGATTTTAATTCTAGAAACGTCCATACACAAATGAATACCAAAGTGACCCTTAGTGACCCAGGATTTCTAACTTTTAGAGTTTTCAAAAATGAGAGAAATCGGGAACTGCACAGACTTCGCATGTCACATGCTGTGCAGTAGACTACCGTGTGAGACATGAAAAGGAAAGGATATGCAATTATTATTGTTTTTCATAATTTTTAAGCAGAATAAGACTGCAATTAACACTTTCATATGCTGTATAAATGAGTATCGGTTTATTTTCCTGGGTGTATGTAACAGCCGGCATGGATTCCACAAATTTGAGTGCTCACCAGGCCAGTCACACTCTCATGATCTCATAACGGGATCAACTCCATCAAAGCCCCCAAAAAGAAAATTCGACTTCCATTAAGGAAACCATTTTTTGTTAAACAGGCTGATGATCCCGAATTTATTGCAACTTCATGAAGTATAATAGAATGGTTTCCCTGTGTTTTCATTTTACACACAATATAGTTCTTTTATCATTCATAAGACCAAAGTTATCAACAAAAATTGTGGAGATTAAAAATTACAGAGCATTTGCAAACTTTTCTCGCATCATCCTGTGTGGGTCAAAGTGGAGGTTAAATTTCATTAACTGTAAACAGGCTCTCTATTGGGGTGAAGAGAACAGAGCCAGCCTGAATATCTGCCCACTAATTTTTCCCTCAAACTCAACTGGGGGGGGGGGGGGGCCGTTCATTATTGCTTAATAACTAATAAACTCCATGAAGTGAGATCTGCTAGGAAGTCTTTATCTTAGTCAGTGGTAGCATTTGTTGGATATCACTGGAGCGGTCCACAGTCTCACAAATTACAAAAACTTTAAGCAGCTGTAATTTATTGACCATAACCCATTCTTACATCTTGACGTGAGGGATATTCCCTTTATATGGGCTCTGTGCAGCTTCAAAGGGTATGGTTTTTCAGACATTTTGGTCACAAACAGGGTATTGCGTTGGCCACTTTGGCCATATAGGATGTGTATTTTTGGTACTCTAGCCTTGAATTGGATATGTTTTTAGAAGAAGCCACAATTTCAATATTCAAGTGAAGTATGATCCTCGCAGTAAATTTTCCAATTTAAACAATTGGAAAGAAGAAGCCTGAAAAAAAAATCAGGGCTTCAACGGGATTCGAACCCATGACCTCCGCGAATACCGGTGCGATACTCTACCAACTGAGCTATGAAGCCACACATTGATTTTTTTCAGGCTTCTTCTTTCCAATTGCTTAAATTGGAAAATTTACTGCGAGGATCATACTTCACTTGCATCTACAACCGCAGTTCAAATATGAATTATTTCATATACACTTTACATCATTTCACTCCTTACGGGAGATATGAACTCAATAAATTGACCTTGCTCCCAATGTGTGGCTTCATAGCTCAGTTGGTAGAGTATCGCACCGGTATTCGCCGAGGTCATGGGTTCGAATCCCGTTGAAGCCCTGATTTTTTTCAGGCTTCTTCTTTCCAATTGCTTAAATTGGAAAATTTACTGCGAGGATCATACTTCACTTGCATCTACAACCGCAGTTCAAATATGAATTATTTCATATACACTTAACATAATTTTAATATTATCGATAAGACCATAAACACAAGCCCTTCAGAAATTATCTTTAGGGAAACTGTGTCAGCTAAGGGTTATAAATAGGGTATAAAATTCACAATCACAAATTTTGGTCATTTTTGTCAAGCAGGCCGCATCAAATTTAACTGAGAGTATCCCCAGGAGTCTTGGTTAAACATCAAACAAATTATAAATGCTAACAGTCCATCTTTCTTGTGTCAACTTCCAAACCAACAAATATTCAGTGGCTAAGTATCTCTTTTCTTTTAGTTCCACTCAAACCACAAACATGCATACATTGTTTCTTTCACACATACTTATGATCCTTGCACACAATCCCTACTTAGATTGTAACCCAAGATAACAAAGTCATATAATCAACACAATATTACCCGATACTTCCCGACAAGGATATTCATTTAAAATAGATGGAACTAGTTCCCCTTTTCTTTATTAAAAGCTCCCCAGGTTAAAACAAAATTCACTTTAATCACAAGAAACAAACAAAAGAAAATTAAGTACAACTAAGTCAACTCAAGTTTATTTCAGAGGCAAAACATTGGAACTAACTGTACAGACTACACAGGAAAATGACAATTTATTATATTAATGACCATTTTCCCTTCATGAATACACACTGCATTAAAACCTGCATAGAAGAAACCAATGTTTTTAAGATCCTGCTAGGCAAAGATTTTCATTAAAACCCCTCTTAACCTGTATGGTCCTCTATGTTCCTTCAGATCCAAGAAAGTAATCTGGCATTCAGGAATTATTATAATAATTGTTGTGTTCACAAATATTTTGGCTTTGGTTTTTATGTTTCCTCTGGATTGAGAGAAATAAAATAAGTTAAGATAGAGTTTGTACTTGCTTAGATTGCTGCTCATACAGACAATTTTCTTCCAGCAGCACAAATATACAGTGTATATATATTTTATGAAAACAGGAACCTGGTCAAAGAACCTAAATAACAGCTTACAGAAAACAACAATTATTAAAGAATCTTTAGCTAAACAAGTTTTTACTGGGTAATCTTTATATGGGAAGATACCACATTCTATGTAAATTCTAATACAAAGATCCAGCGACACAAGTTGACCACAAAGGAGAGCCCGTTTCAACTTTGGAATCTTTCTTCCTATCAGTAACTACTGCAGATCGAGTGACTATCGGAAAATAGCTCAAATATAAATGCGTTGCAATCTAGAAATGTTTTCTTGTTCGTTTTTAGCTCTCCAATACATGTATGATACGTCTTCTTTACCTTCGGGTCGCAGCTCGTGCTTGAAGACATCAAATAAAACTGGACTACGATGCCACTCAAATCTGCTACACTACCTACGTGTACGCAGATACGAGGAACCAGCGTAGTGAAACCCTTGTTTCAGCTTTTTTTTTCACAAAACTCACGTGCATGCTTTTGGCGACAAACCGAAACGAAGTCAATAATACTAAAGCAAGAGTCTTCTTTTGAAACGCAGTGGACGTATTAATAATAATAATAATAATAACAATAATAACAATAATAACAATAATAATAATAATAACAATAAACCACCGTTGACCGGGTCGCGGAAAACCATCACGGAGCCATCAAACGATACTCTTTAAAGCTGGCTTACTACTTGGCTAATTGTCACTGTGACGAGTTTGTTGTTCGTTGTTTAAAGTGGTAGGTAGTTTGCAGTCAATACAGAACTCAGGGTTGTCGGAACAGCAACAAGGTTATTTATTCCACATGAACGTAGTAATTCTACACAAAACTTCACAACAAGCACACGCTAGGCTTGTCAGTTAATCTTCGACCTCCGCCACTCTTGTATGAACACAGCCTCTGTGAAATATCCACGTAACCTCTCTGTTACACTTCAAGAAACACGATCTCTGTCGAAACTTTACACGCGAGCTTCGTCACACTTCAATAAACACTACTGACTCACGAGATAACTCTCTCCAAACACTCCCTGGGAATAACCACCTAAAAACTATACCGATTCGCTTATATACTTTAGAGCATAAGGCTCTAGAACTTTCCAGCACTACTAAGTGAAGTATAGTTACAATATTAAACTATCTACAGCAACATACGTAAACAACTAAAAAGAATTGCTGAATCACGGTGATGCGATACTAATTAAATATGCAAAAAGATTCGAGAAGAAATTAGCATATTCGCGAACCTTCCAAGTCACGCAATAATTTTTCGTAACAGTCACTTCTCTAGCCCAATATTCAAAACTCTTAGTGTGCCTGGCTTTAAGTTTTACTAGCAAAGTCGGCCTTGCAGAGTGAAGAGCGGAATGCTTTTCGCAGGAAAGTTAATTATTGATGATGTAGTAATTGACGTACTTAGAAGCACAAGATCAGTTTTTGGGAAGTCACATCTTAATTTGCTAATTAAAGTGTTGCTGGGTACTCCTGAACATTACTATTCAACTTTCAGAGCTTGTCAGATATGCATGGCTGTATTTGGGAACAATTCACGCATGGCTGTATTGGGGAACAATTCACGCTAAACCATGCAGTACGTTTGCTTATCATGAGCCTCTACCCACTGACTTACGTGTTTTCAAACAAGCTATAATTGCCTGTACGATTTTGGGGTTTGGGGTTAGGGATTGCTTGAACGGCCCTGGCTTTGTACCTACTGTTCTGTTTTGGATTGTTGCCCAGATTACTTGGTGCAAAACACATTTGCTTTTAATCAAAGAGAGACTCTGGCTGGCGAAATATTTACCAAGTGCTCGCTGCTGGAAAGACAAATTTGATCACTTCTAGTGTTCGGACTAAAGTACGCACTGCTCGCATTCTCGCAAACGTTTGCAAGGACCATTCAATACCCCTGGATATAGGAAAGTCCAACTATAGAAAAAGTCATTAATAAGTCATTACGTTTAAACAAAGGAAATAATAACCATGAGGGTGATAGGATATCAACAACCAAAACAACAACAATAACAATAAAACAACAAAACTTTATTCTTTTTTTCAATAATTTATAGGAGTTTTAAAAGTAATTAAGTTAGAAACTTAAACATAATTAACACTTATTCACCGAAGTTGAGGCGAGTAGTGGTGGAAATTTACCGAGCCGCGATATGTGTGGTATATACCACACAAGCTAAATAACTAGCGGACCAAAGAGTAACTTTATTTGTGCCAATATACCAACAAACGCCATCTTGTTTTTCTCCGGCTGCTAGGAGGTGAATAGTCCTACTATGATTGACATTTTTTGGGGTCGCTTACGGGAGGTTTGGCTGTGTGATAAGTCTAAATTCAAATAATAAACAGTTATTGTAGCCTACAAAGTACTTATTCAGGAATCTCCATTCACAGGTTACGTCTGTATGTCAGTATTTTTCGTTCCTTCTATCGGCAATGACTAGTATATGCGAGATGTTTGAAGTAATATATCAAACACGAGAGAGAATGTTTCATCAGGATATCCAAACACGGAGAAGAGAGTTGAAAATATGACGCGCAGCGGAGTACTTTTGACGAAACTCGAGATGAACCTCTGCCTAGAGTGATATATCTTCTCGATCGAAACAAAAACTTATCTGTAACAGGAAAAGTGAAATCGTCAAAATCTATGCTAATTAATAAGACCGGGTATGCAAACATCAGTTCCCGGTATGTTTTTTTTTGTTTAAACTTGAAGAATTATTAACGAGTTTGAGAATTCTAGTTCTATCTCTTTACATGTGAAGGCCCCTTTACCTTCCCCTGAGAATTCAAATCAAGTCTAATTTTTAACTGGCTTTAAGTGGTTTCCTTGATTTTTTCAGTGGACACATAATCATGGCGTAAGTGGAGTCGGCATGTTCAATGATTTACCGCTGACCTTCCAAGCTGAACTATCTTTTATGATCAACAAAATGGTTTTGGAGAAGGTATGCGATAAACTTTATAAGCAATTAACTAACCTGGTGACCTGACTAACTTAATTATCATTAATTGTGATTATTGAAGAATCGCTGAGAGTACTTAATCTCTGCCTTGAACCGATGAGCATAAACCCGGTTTTAGTCATATAGAGTACAGGCAGACCTTCATTCACTATCCCTTGAACATTGCAGGCTTCTCTGTTCAGGGGTCTCAACCCTGGTTTTAAGCGCATGCTCTCCCTTGTTATACGCCCCGTGTTCTATATGCCAAATCAGATGATAGCGAGCAAAGGAGACATTGGACATCACATGATCTACATTCACCGCGGACGAGCAGAGGTTCGTTTGTCTTTATGTTACAACTTTATTGAGTTCGATTAAAATTATAAAACGAACAACCGATGCACGACCTTTGCAACGGTTCCCCAAAAAGATGTTATTATTTTATTACCTTATATAGGGTGGTATCCATAGCAATCATATCACTAAGCATCTGAAATCTTGTGTTAATCGTTTCTACTCTTTTGTTAATGTCAAAGTGTTCTTTTCAAAACACTCGGCGCATCAAATCCTTCTTCCCATACAAGGACCGACTCAACCGATCACAATTATCCAAAGTTATTTACAAAGCTAGTTTCTGGGACTGCAACGATTTTTACTTAATTCTTTTCCAATCAAATAAAGAAGATGTTGAATGATCAAAAGTTATGAAATACAGATTCCGGACTCCTTAATCCGTAATCCGCAGCAGCGTTTCCAGCCTTTACTTTGCTGCTTTCGAACAATTTTCTTATTACGCTTAGAAGTACAAAACAGTTTTCATTTGAGGGTCGTGAAATCAAAAGCAAAGTTTTTCTGAAGGCCAGTTGCAACAGACGTAAACGGGGTTATTGTTCAAGTCTACGTGCGAACGAAGTGGCTCATTAGACTGGTGCAAATCTTCATCTGCAGCGACAGAGTATTTTTACTCCTCCCTGGATGGGAAGCTAAACCAATGCAGGGTTTCCCCGAAGTGAAAGCATCAGCCATTGAGATTTGAGAACTTAGTCACTGAAATAAACTTGGTCACCGAAAGCGCTCTTGCCAGTCTCAAGAACACAGACAATTCAGAGGAACAATCAAAACTCCGCGCGAAACGAAGCGCAAGAGAACATGGGCGGGTCACGTTTAGATCTGCTTTCTTTCTCTGTTCTAATGAGAATGTGTTCTTTATTCATTTCCTTGTTTATGGTGTGTGTAATGCAATTTACCAGAGTTAACCCTATTCAGACTGGGGGGGGTTGCTTTTCGAACCCCCTCTGGCAAAATCGTAATAACTCCTACACCGAAGGAGCTATCAAATTCAAATTTTCTGACTTTTCCTAAATTTAACTAGAAACATTTTGGTATAATTACCATGTCCATGCGATTAATCATGTTGCCATGGCAACGAGTTTCTGACACAGGTTTTGGAATAATTAAAAAAAATGGTGAATTTTTTGTTTTATAATCGCGTTTTTACACTTACAATGCTTTTTGTTGTTAAAGTGGCCTCTGCTTGGGACTAGTTTTTGAATTGCATCAAAATTTTTCAACATCAAATATTTGGAGAGGGGTGGGGTAAAATTTGTCACTTTTTTGCTTTGACAAATATGCTGGTCAAATTTCCAAATAACACTTTCAAAGTCATTTGTTTGGATAATAAACATTAGTTTGATACTTCTTTTATACATTCTGAAAGTTCAAAGTTGTTTTAAATTATAATGTTAAAAAAAAACCGAAAATCCAAGATGGCGGATTCAAGATGGTGGACAATCATTTTAAATTTTAAATTTATCTTGCTTCCAATTGCTTTTTCTCGCTGTACAAGTGTTTCCTTGTTACTAGTTCATAAGAAAGGATAACAAAAAAGATGAATTTACCAATGTTATTGATATTTTACATATCTAAGTGGAAAAATAATAAGAAACATTGAAAATTCAGAATATTACGTCACTGTGACGTCATCGTTGGGCGTGCCAAATTGGGTGTGGGGCTTTTTTGTATGGAGATGACCATTGTGTGTAAATTGCATGACCCTAGCATTATTGGTTCCAGAGATACAGAGGGGGGTCCGAGGAACCCCCCTCCCCCAGTTACAGATTGATCAAAAATGCCTAGTCTGAATATGATTAATATGCTGTATTCCCTTACTGCCTGCTAGGCCAGATGTGGCGCACAAGGCAGCATGAGTAAATATGACTCAACAATATTTGCTGGTTATCGGCTGTGTATTTATCTGAAATTTATCGTGATTGGTTTATTTTCAACCTACAGATTCTTTGTGAAAATGAAAGCACAGTGTTAATGACTCTCAATGAGGGAAAACTGTTCGGTGAAGTAAGTGAATGTCATAAAACACGTTCATTGAGATCATAACCAAACATCTACAGCTATGCTTTGAAGGTGGAGTTTAAGGGCCTTGTGACGTCCCAAGAGCTGTTATGAGTTTCCATACTAAGCTCTGTGAATTGCTGCGAAACATTTCGACGAATATCTGCGGTTTGGGAAAACGCACAGACGTAAAACTTGGAGAAGTGACTTGTTTATTTATATCCAAAAAGATCAGAATTTCTTGACTTTATCCATTGAATGGTTTTCGATTTATTTTTTCTATTGCATGACAGTGAAAACGATCCATACAGGAATTCATGACAGATCTGTGGTAGTAGGACTAGAATGTGAACAGGAACCCTAGTTGGGATTTTCCTACTGAACAACATTTGGTTACGTTAATATGGAAATTTACTTATTGGCGTGTTATGGTATTCCATTAGACCTTCATTCAAATTACAGTCCTTTCTAAGTACATTTTTAGTAATGTGAACCTTTTTAGTAATGTGAACCTTGCAAGACCATTTGCCTGGCCACATGTGACACTGGTTGTTGCGATGTTTATTCGTGATTCTGCAGAATTTGATGGCTTTCTCAGTTGAGTGTTAAATCTGTATCCCGTGGCACTTGCTCCGATAGTCTGGGATTATTTATGCCCATCACAATATGAAATTGCAATATTCAGCTCTTCTGCTGAGACCTGTGACAATTATGACAAACGAGCGATCTTCTTGGATCGTCATTCTGAAGACGTATTGTTTCGTAGATTGTATTCTTGCGATGAGACAGTACGTTTCCAGCGCTGTTAAAATCCTTTTTTTGACAGTCCTTTCCGGGATATCTTCTGGAATGTTTGGCAGGGGTTTGAGCACTCGTCTTGCTTTGGTCCCGAGAATACTCTGCATAGTTGATATCTATTCTGGGATCGTCGTTTTCGTGAATGCCACACGATATCAAATACAACTGATTTCCACTCTTCCTTTCATTCTATCCACGCATCTGCGAGGTGAAGACTTTCCATTATACAATAGGCCACGTTCGATGTATCAATATTCTAACATAGTTCCGAGGCTTTCAGGTCAAACTTCTATATTTGGTGTTGTTCTCTTTGTATCCATGTCTCTTTTGGGAATTTATCGGAGGGACAAAAGAAAATTGAAAAATTTGCAATTTCGACCCGAAAGCCTCAGAGCCATGCTTGAATATTGATATATCGAACATGGCCTATTGTGAGAAAGGTTTGATACATTTCATGTCGGAGTTGAGAGTCAGTGAGCTTTCTTTTGAAGAGATCCTCGTACCATTTCATGAGTACGAAAAAAAATACACGTCTACATGTTTAGGGCGACTAACGGCCAAGCACGAATTGCGGGCTTATATTAGGTCATATGACCAGTAGCACATGTTTTTGATGTAGGATTAATTTCGTGTCAGGACCTTGGGCGCTGTGTTCATTTTGATTGTTGAAGTTTGTCCTTTTGCTACCGTTTTTGGCATAGAAATATGTAAGTACGTGTGCCTCGTTTTACAGTTTTTCTTTCTTCAGTGAGTTGTTAATTTAGGTTCTCGTTTTCAGTTTTTACCGTAGGTGTACGAAGATCAAGTCAAATCAAATGGTAAACATAGGCACGCAAGGCGTGCAAGAGTTATTTTTTTTTTTTAAAGGGTCAGTCATTGAATAGTTCGTGCTGTAAGTTCTCGCAAAAAAAGCCTTTCGTAATTTGATTTAACCTGCGACCAGGCTTCCTATCAAAAAAGGGACGCCTGATTGCAGGTTAAATTTGAAGTGGTTTTTGACAGCAAAGGTGGCAACAGAATGCGAACGTGTTGTTGCGTGACTCGGCCTGTCAGATGTGATAATTTGATAATTGGATTAGTTTTTGTTTAATCGTTAAATGCTAATTAGGGTTTTGAAAAAATAGATCTTCTTCCATTTTTTCTTAGATATTTAACCTAATACCACCTACCTCCAGCAGTGAAGGAAAAGGACATCGCCCTTTAAGTTTTCAAGGAAACTAGGGGATCGTGTTGTATAACTTTACGAGAAAAACAAAAGTATTAAGTTACAAACGTTCGCGTGAAAAGTAAGATTGTCACGCTTACTAGTCAACGAATAATTGAATTTATCTCAGTTTATAACAAGATCCAATGCTCTGGTGCTAACAATGATCGCAGTTTTTTTCGGTTTTGATATTCCAGGAAACCATTTCAAATTTATATCAACCAAGAAGACGTTATGAAAGGTAACTCTGAACTTGAAACAACCGGATACATGACAAACTGTATAAATTTTATAAGACGCCGCGAAATCTGCAGAGTTTGGGACGTTTCCTTGTCGCATTACCCTTTCCAACGCCTGAGAGTTTGCACCTTATGAGAGGCTGTATTTCGCGAAGCGTGCAATCACTATGTCACCTCAAAGTCTATCCGAATTAATTTGCCGTTTAACTCGCCGCCAGAAGTCTTCTGGAATACCATAAACCTTAACTTTAAGAAAATCGCCGCTAAAAATTCCCGTTTTTAACAATTGCCATTAATGCGAAATATTAAATGCCCCTGAATACATTAAGAAATATAGGTCTAAACATTTTTCTGTACGTGCCGCTAGATTGGGTTCTTGTTTGCCAGTTTATTCTGACCGTGAAAAACAAGTGTTAAGTTACCATTTGGAACTAACAAATAAAAATATCATGTTACATGTATCTGCAACAAAACAGGAAATTTGATTGGCTGCTTAAAGTAGATCGAATCTGAGTGGTGTGACATACATACATATCCCACTGATCCACTCACTGAACCACTCGTCCATAACCATACCCGACGAGCCGCCGACTAAGAGGTATATTTTTTCAAAAAAATAGCTCAAATATCGAACTGCAAGGAATGTCATCAAATAACGCTATAAACTGTAACTGCAGAGACGAAAAACAGTATAGAAATGAAAGCTTATTTTTTGTTTAATATCCTGGAAACACTAGCCGACAATTTGTAAGCTCCAATTTAAATCATTCCCATATCAAAAATGGAAAATGATTTTGTCCGACACGGAAAACAAATTAAAGTGTCAAGTTACCATTTGTAACTAAATATATCAAGCATCTCTTGGGAACAGGTGTTGAGGATTTGTTAGCTCTAATTGCATTTACTCCCTTGTGAAAACAAAAGTGTCAAAATACCGTTTTTAACTAAAAAATAAAAATATCTCTATATATATTTCTATGCAGCAGGAACAAATTAATCGTTACCTGTACCTATTGAAAACGTTCAAACTCTTTCAAATCAAAATAGTCTCGTCTCCCCTAAAACACTTCCTAAAAACTAAAAGCAATTATGCGTGACGTCTAATTATATTTTCTCCTCGTTTAAAACAAAAATATCAAGTTAACTTTATAACTAAAAATAACAACATCTAGTTCATTTTACAGCTAGCTAACGCACTGTTTTAAACCACAAGGCTCATCTCGTCCATAACTAAAATCTTCAACCTAACCCATAGAAAATACCGAAGTAAACCCAATATATAAATATTTCCTCCTCTTTTGTAGAAGAATAAATATGGCCGTTCTGAACTGTATAGGGATCAAATCTTCTCAAATACCATTTACCTTTAAAACAAGAAATTTGATTGGCTGTTTATAGTAGATCCGATCTGATTGGTGTGACATACATAATCTCTCACTCACTCACTGATCTATTCACCTGTCCACAACATACCCGACGCGCCGACTAAGAGGTATTTTTTTTACAAAAAAATAACTCAAAAATGTTTGCATTTAAAAGAAAGTTTACTCAGTCATGGAACGACTTGTACTTTCCTGGAAGAAGTGGAATATCGACAGTAGAAAGTAACGTTAGTTCTGTTTGTACGACAACAGATCTGTTTGCTTGGCCATTAAGTTGCGGTTGCCCTTTGCTCAGATCCAGGCCCCCACCAAATACCCACGTCGATTTCGAGGAATTGGAACGGCAAAGGGACTCTCGGGAGAAACGCAGCACGGCTATACTGTGGACAAATGTTTGCAAAGAAATTGAAAGGTTACTGAAGGTAATTCCGTCTAAACCTCATGCTAGCCAAAGCCCAGAAGAAACTAAGAAAATTGTGGACTTTCTCTCAGAAAAGTGGGAGGCACTCGAAGAGCTACATACGAAATACCTTCTTAAGATAAATAAGAGAAAGCGCTTGGAAGAGGTTCAGAATTGTTATTCTAACCTGAAACGTGGTACACATGATGTTATCAATGAGTGCGAAGGTTTCTTGCAAAAATTGGGCTCCTCATCTGGAAATGTTGGAATGAATCCTGGACTACCAGACCAGGACGTGCAATGTGATGACAATGTGTCAGTATACTCTAAGTCTTCTAGTGGATCCGGATCATCAAGTGAGAAATCTCTGAAAAGGGCACTTGTCTCGAAAATGAAACTGGACCTGGCAAGGGCTAGGGAAAAGGAAGAAGCTGAAGCAGCTCGAATGGCATACGAACATAAACAAAGAATGGAACTTAGACGCCTGGAAGAGGAAGCATCATTAGCTGAACTAGAATGAGACTGAAAGAGAGTACAATGATGAGGGAGGTCTGACAGCTGGCGCTGCTAGTCCCTTGGATGCTACCACGTTCCTGGTTGATAAGAGACCACATTCTACTCCGGTCAGTTCTGACAAAATTGAGGCCAGTGAATCTGACGCAAACTCAGGAGCAATCTCTGCTACTGGTAAGGAGACCGTATCCCAACTGAACCCTTGTACAGAAACGTCAGCCACTCCAGTGTCGGGAATTTTGAAGTCTCGGGACAGCATGAAAACTCAACCGAAGTCATCCTTTTCAAGAATAGAGTCTAGTGTCCCCAAGGCCCTTGACAGCGTGAGGTCACACCAGTAATTCAGAGTACCCAGTGTCCAACAATCACAGAGGGCTACTACACACGATCCTGTCGCTGCAATGTGGAAGGCTCAAATGCTGAGTGGAATGCAGCCAACACGGTTTAGTGGGAATCCAATGGACTTCCCCTTCGTTCGTGACCAAATGCGTACGCATCTCGAAAATGATTTGCTTACTGATGCCCAGCGTGCTAAATATCTCCCCAAGTTTGTTACTGGAGAAGCTTTGGAGGTGGTAAAGCGAAACAGAGGCTATTCATTCAACGACATCATGAAAACCCTTAAGGAACGCTTTGGCCAAACAATAAGGGTAACTCAAGCATGCATAGAAGATCTTGTAGCTGGGCCAGGGCTGGCCTATTGGGATAATATTGAACTTATGAACTTTTCTGAGAAGCTGAAATCAGCTGCAAAAATTCTTCAAGGCGACATTGAACGTGAAGCAAAAGTCGCAACAAACCTCAAGCGTATCGTTAGCCGTCTTCCTAATGACCTGATTATTAAATGGCAAAACGAAAACTATGAGATTGTTAAGAGCGGAAGGTCTCCTCGGCTGAATGACATTGCTGCCTTTGTGAAGAGACAAGCGTCCATTAGAAACGACCCATTGTTCGGGGGTCAAATGTTAAAGCGAGAGAATAAAGAGCTTAAGGCGCCTCCCAAACCTCCAATAAGGAATCCCACGATTGGTGCCACGGATCTTGAATTGAAGCCTCCCGCCCTTGGCTTGAGAAGCTGCGTTGTCTGAAAGTCTAAGCGTCACAAACTTCAACACTGTCCTTCAATAAGAGGTGCGAGCATGTTGCAGTACGAAGACAGTGTGCGGCCTCCTGTTTATTTTGTTTCAACTGGGGCGTTGAAAGGCCTGGACATGGTTCTGGTTCGTTCCTAAACCGCCCGCATGTTCAAAATGCCCAGGGCACCACCTTAGTATTTTGCATACAGACAAAGCTCAGGAAGGCCGCCGTCCTAACCCACCCTACAATAAAGAGCCCAACGACAAAGGTGACCAGCCTCCAGCCACCCCCTATCTTGCTAGTCACGAGGGAGCGAATACAGGTCAAGCTGCTATAACTAATTCAGGCAAACCTGAACCAATACCCATATCTTCCGCTGTTTTGTCTACCACAAAAACACAAGTTTTGTTGAACGTTGTACCTGTCCTTATCACCGCTGAGGATGGTAATACTGTATCGACCTACGCTTTTATAGATAGTGGCTGTACAGACATTCTCATCGACCGTGGCTTAGTTGATCATCTTGGTATATACAAGGATTACCTGAGCAGATTAGAATTAATACTATCACGAACAGTGGCAAGGTCATAGAGTCCAATCGAATATCTTTTACCTTGAGTTCCGTGGAGAGTTTTGGAGAATGTATTGAGGTCTCCGAGGCCTATGTTCTACCTGATCTTAACCAGTCGCAGTGGGTATTGCCAGAGCGAATTGATGTCCACAATCACCCTCACCTTTGTGACATCGAGTTTCCAGCAGTTGACATTAAGAGAGTATGCATTATTGTGGGAAACAACATCCCCTATGCGCCAACCAGAAGGAAGTCCGAGTTCCTAAAGATGCATGGAAAGGGCTTTATGGTTGTCGCTACCCTCTTGGTTGGTGTGTTTGTGGTTGCTATGGTAGCAAGAACCCCCTTGGAGTCTCAGTAAACCTTTTTTTCAGTTGATCACAAGCCCGTCGACCTCATTGAAAGATTCTGGAAACTTGAAGATCATGGGGCAGTTAAGTCAGGAGCAAAGCCCCTCTCGATTGAAGACAAGTGAGCGATGCAAATAATTGAAGACACCACACGTCTTGTAGATGGACGTTATGAAGTGGGAATGCTTTGGAAGAAGGATGAATGCTGGTTTCCAAATAATCTTGTCATGGCCAGACAGCGCTTGGAGTCCCTGAGACATCGCCGGACAAAGTCGAGGAGTGAAGAGATGGCCATCAAGTATCGTGAACTAATGGACAGTTACATCAGTAGCGGATTTGCTTGCAAGTTGTCTGAGAAGAAATTAACTAAGGAATCCAGTACTTATTGGTATCTCTCACATCACCCTGTAACTTCCCCTAGCAAGCCTGGAAAGGTGCGTATTGTTTTTGATGCGGCAGTCGAGTACCAAGGAACTTCACTCAACAAGAATCTGTTGAGAGGGCCAGACATGACCAACAGTTTAGTCGGTGTCCTCCTGCGCTTTCGCCAAGTATTGCCGCAGTCATTGAAGGAATGTTCCACCAGATTCGTGTTCGGGAAGAAGACCAGGATTAATCGATGTTTCTATGGTGGACAAACAACTATGAAGACCCACCTGCATTACGTTATGCAAGTACATATCTTTGGAGCGGCATCTTCGCCTTGTGTTGCTAACTCCACCCTTCGGCGAGTTGCTGTCGACAATGCAGAGGAATTCAACCCCAGTGTCATTGCAGCTATAAAATGAAATTTCTATGTTGATGATGGTCTCCCTTCTGAGAATGATGAGCAGTCAGCCATTTACCTAGCCCGAGATATGGACGTCCTTGCCCGAGGTTTTTTCACCTGACTAAGTTTACATCAAATTCGAAGGAGGTGCTTAAGTCAGGTCTAAGAGACAAACTGTCCAATCAAAAGCTCAACTTCGATTTGGAAGACCCGCCCGTTGAAAGAGCACTGGAGATACTTTGATTTGTTGGAGATGATACTCTTGGCCTCAAAATAAGGCATCTAGACCGTCCTGCGACTAAACGTGGCATCTTGTCTACTGTTTGTTCCTAATTCGGCCCGCTAGGGTTTGCTGCACCTGTAGCAATGGCTACAAGAAGTTTCGTGCAAGACCTGTGGAAGGCTAATGTTGAGTGGGACGAGCCTCTTGGTGAAGAGTTTCTGTCGAAGTGGAGGTCGTGGAAGACTCAACTACCTTGTCGCAGTTGCGGATTCCGCGATCCTATGTTCTGCAAGATGGTGACCCGCAAGACTGGAAGTTGCCGCTCCATGTCTTTTCGGACGCATCAGAAGTTGGGTATGGTGCATCATCTTATCTGCGAACTGAGTACCCGGATAGTCGGGTTCATTTTACCTTCATCATGGGGAAGGCTAGGGATGCACCAGTAAAGTTTTTCAATATTCCCCGACTGGAGTTACACGCAGCAATACTTGAAACTCGCATGTGTAAAATGCTGCGACTGAACATTGACAGGAAATTGTTGTGGACTGATAGTGAGATAGTGTTACACTATCTAAAGAATGAGAAACGAAGACTTCAAACCTTCGTAGGCAACAGAGTTGAAGAAATAAAGGAGCACTCACCCGTGCATGATTGAAACCATGTGCCAGGGACTGAATCCCGCAGACTATGTGTCAAGGGGATTGACTCCATCTGCTCTGACTGGTGACCACAGCTGGCTTCGTGGACCTGACCTCCTGTGGGGACCAGAACATTCCTGGGCGAATCAAGAGTGTAGAACTGTGCTTCGTGAAGATTTGGAACTGAAGAAAGAAACTCATGAACACTCTCTGGAACTGAACCCCGACTCAGTTGTGGCGAAGAAAGGAAACTCGAAATTTGAACCCACCAAGGATCCTATGGATGATCGCAAGGATTGTTCAGGGCTCAGCATATGCACAGGGGATAAAGGATCTGAAGTCGAATGGTGCCATCAAAACATCGAGCAAGATCGAAGCCTTGAATCCCGAATTGGATGCGCAGGGAGTACTAAGAGTCAATGGGCGCGGCCAGCGAAGAGTATCTGATCTACCATGGGTCGGCAAATCATTCTGCCTAGGAATCATGCTGTAGCCAAGAGGATTGTTCGTCACGTCCTCCATTTCATTGGTCATCTGGGGCGTGAGCATATGATAGCCAAGTTGCGGGAAGACTTCTGGATTCCTCAAATCCGCGTTCTAGTTCGCTCAGTCTTAACCGATGCGTCAGGTGCAAGAAAGTCCTCGCCAAACCCATGAGCCAACAGATGGCACCTTTACCAGAGGCACGCCTCATGGCATATGAAATACCTTTCTCATACACCGGTATGGACCTTTTCGGCTTCTTGTACGTAAAACATGGCCGAGGGACCACAAAGCGTTGGTGTTGTCTTTTTACCTGTTTAACTACCCGTTGTGTGCACCTGGAAGTTGTTAACTTAGTGGACACAGATGATTTCGTGATGAGCTTGAGGCGCTTTATCAACCGTAGAGGCGAAGTGAATAAGATTCATTGTGATAATAGCTCTAATTTTGTGGGTGCTCAGCGTAAGCTAAAGGCGAGTCTTGAGAAATGGAATCAGGGTCAGATTGAGAGTGAACTTATCCAACATGGCTGTAAGTGGATATTTCAGCCCCCCACCGCTTCAAGTATGTCTGGTGTGTGGGAACGTTTGGTTCGTAGCGCGAAGACAGTCGTAAAAGCTATCTTGGGGGCACACGTGGTCACAGAGGTGGTCTTGCAAACGCTGCTCACTGAGGTCGAGTGTGTTTGGAACGGCAGAGCCTTAACTGCAAACTCTGATAATCCCAGTGATTTTGAGCCGCTAACACCTGGCCAATTCCTTATGCAGCGCAAGTTTATTTGCTTACCACCTGGAGTCTTTGACAAGTCTGACATGTACAAGAAGAAGTGGAGGCAACTGCAATATCTTGCCAGTCTGTTCTGGGAGAGGTGGCTTAAGGAGTATTTACCCAGCTTACAGACTCGGTCTAAATGGCGGAAGGCGTTGCCTAATATCAAACAAAATGTGTTAGTGCTCCTAGTCAATGACAACACCCCAAGGGGGCATTAGAACATCGGACGTATCATCGAGACGTACCCCGGCCCGGACGGCCTAGTGCGAACTGTAAAGGTTAAAACTAAGGACATTGTCTACGTTCGCCCTATTCAGAAACTTTGTTTGTTGGAAAATGACTTGGAGTCTATGTGAGAACCCAGAGTTGGGACGCTTTGGGAGATAGCCCCTAGGTGGGGTGGATGTTTGGGCCGACTAACGGCCAAGCACGAATTGCGGACTTATATTAGGCCACATGACCAGTATGTAGGATTAATTTCGTGTCAGGACCTTGGGCGCTGTGTTCATTTTGATTGTTGAAGTTTGTCCTTTCCCAACCGTTTATGGCATAGAAATATGTAAGTACGTGTGCCTCGTTCTACAGTTTCTCTTTCGCCAGTGAGTTGTTAATTTAGGTTCTCGTTTTCAGTTTTTAAAGTAGGTGTACGAAGATCAAGTCAGAACAACACGCAATGTCAAATGGTAAAAATGTAAAAGAACGTTTACTCAGTCATGGAACGACTTGCATTGCTGCGGCTACGCGTAAAAGAGTTCTGTGCATGTCGTCCCCAGCACTATACCCTTTAACTTTAAGAGGTTTTTGCAGTACTTTTACACAGCACGTGGTCCTGAAGATCTCTTGACAATAAGTGTCACATAGGACAACTAGTTTATCATAACATGACGTATCAAGCTTTTGGTGAGGATTTTGGCTGGGCAACAATCAAGCTTTTGTTCCTTTTATGGCCTTATCTATTGTTTGACGGAAAGGGTTTCTATTGTTCGCAAGACAAAGGTTAGGAATGACCGACGCGTAGCAAACTCACCGAGCGCGAAATTCAAATATCTTCGGAGGCGATAAGTGTTAAATCCACAATCTTCGGCGGTATTCAAATCGACAGCACTCACTACAGAAATGCTTTCAAAGTGTAATTTACCGAAACCCGCAAAGTACTGTGTAGACGCGGTCAGGCCATATGAACGGGAACATCCGACGAATATTATTTCTGTGCCACTTCTCGAACATTATGACCGTGCCACTCAGAAATTCAGAGCTGAAAATAAACAGTTGAATACTCAAACGACGACGCAGTTTCATTAATTCATGAAAGCGCGAGCAGGAGCCTTCGAATTGAGAGAGCAATTAAAACCTTGAAGTGAATTCAAACAGAAGTCAGTTCCAATTTTTGTAAGTCAGAAGCAAAACAAATTAAAAGCGTATATCGCATAACTAAAATAATGCTTCCCAAGCTGCTTGCAATTACCGAGCAGTCGCTTTCAGATAACTCCCAGCCACTTGCTCCCAAGAACACGAACTAATGAAGAAATAAACCTACACAAAGAACGCCACCACCCTGATTCTAAATTATTCTTTTTACTTAGGACCTGACTACGTTCTGATAAAAAGCGCAGTAGAGTTAATCGAAGTAGCGCGCGTGTACTAGCTCACCCTCTTTTAGTCTGTCTGATTTTTCCCAAGTATTTTCCCGTTAGGATCAAATATGTCATCACCGAAAATCTGCCGACTGGATTCGACTTAACACGAGTGTTATTTTGCGACACCGAGTAGAAAAATCCCTACGGACCGACAACAATAGCTTCATTGTCTTAAAAAATCCCAACCATAACAATAGGCAAATTTTGATACGACTTAGGTGTTAGAAAAGGGAAATAGATCTTTGGTGCGATTCCTTGTTAGAATAGAGTATGAGCCACTTGATACATAGTAGTCATTTATATTTTTCTCGCGTACTGGGATTAGTTTACTGTAGCCTTTGTTTGCAGGCTACGTGTACGGTAGATATCAAGCTGCTTTCGTGCTGCTTGCCTGCTCGCTTTTTGGGCTCCTTACAATGACAAACGCGTTCGGCAATACTTGAATTCATACCCACATGGTTAGATAAAATGCACCTATTCTCATACCGGAAAACTGGCGGAGACCACGATTTTTACGTCTTTATGGTCTTTTACATTTAGCAGTTGGAAAAAAGTACACTTTGAAAGCTTCAGTAAGTAAAAGCTTTCAAATGAAGAAATATTATAGTTTTGAACTATAACGGTCATGATTATTTTAAGAAATGTCTGTTTTATTTCTGTCATAATTTTTTTCAGGTTAATTTGGTGTACAATATTCCAAGATCAGCTTCTGTCCGTGCTGCCACTCCGTGTGTCATCTTTCTTCTTGATAGAGCAGACCTCAAAAGGGTTCTTCAACATTACCCTAAAGGTGGGTTTTAGTGCCACTTTATTCCGTTACCGTCGTACTCCCTAAAAAGTTTGGTGGGGGGAGGGGGCGGTCCCCAAAACCTTATCCTCTGCTGAAGTTCCAAATCAGCGATCCCCTAAGCTATTTATAACTTGATCATAAATTCAATGCCTTATTTAATACCTGACCCTTAAAACTATGACTACTAAGCTTCTGAATCTCTTTACGGTGGCCAATTCACATTATCAACTCAGTTGATAAAACCAAATTATCTTGTAATACTGCCACCGACGCAGCACCACAGTTTCTTTAGAAACTTACCCCCTTTACCTTAAAACTATAGCTTGTCTCAGGCCTGTCTTATGATTAATTGCCTTGCTCAGACCGATTTCGAAGGGCTTTTGTTGATTATCTGATCAATAATGAAAAAAGGCCGCTTCTTCTACGGAATATACCCAATTCAAGTCTTGAGTGCTTAAACTGTACCCTATTTGAGACCATGGCAAAATATCGTTACCGGATTGCTGACCAACAAGGGTAAAAACTATATACCCTTTGTGGCCGCTCCTACCAATGTACCCCATATAGGGGACTTCCCCCTTCTCCGGGTGGTTTACCTCTTTCTTCGCTCGCGTAGTACATCTTGACGTAAAAGACGTCGGTGATTTCAGAAAATAAATAGAGGATATTACACGGTGGCGAGAAGATATGAATTTTATGTTCGAGTGGCGTAAACAATATCTCATGAGTGAGTGAAGCGAACGATGCGCGCGAACGAGTGAGATATTGTCCTTGCCCCGATAACATAAAATTCATATCTTCAAGCTAACGTGTAATGTTCTTTTTATTATACAGACATGCTGATGACGGCGTTTTAGTTGATTTTCCGATGATTTCCCACCACCTTCCGAAGATTTCCGAAGATTTTCCAAAATTGTTCCGAAGGCCGGACAAAAGTTTCCAAACATTTTCTGAGAATTTCCGCAAATTTCCGAAGATGTTCGAAGATTTCCGAAGATTGCCGAAGACTTTCGAGGAAGACTCGAAGATGTTTCGATGATACACCAACGAAAATTAAGTACAATTCAAGAGACAAACTTGATGTCAATGAAATCATCGATAAACTCACGTGTGAGATTATGGAAAATAAACCACTCCTATCTCGGATGTTGTTTTTATGAATTTTACGAGTGGTATATTTTCCAATAAAACACTCGTGTCTATATGATAAATTTGATATAAAGTGTCTTCACCTGATGCCACGTCAGCCATATTGATGTCCCAAAACAGGAAAAGGGAGACCGTATTGTGAACCATTCTGGAGTTGAACTCTTTACTTGTGTAAACAAGTTATCAGGTTTATTTTGTTCCAGATAGTTTGTATAACTGCTAGTCTCTATTGATTTAGGTTGCTTTTCAAAATCTACTTAGCCGCTCTGATACAATTAATAATTATGAATTTCGCTCAAATATAACCTCTGCAAGGGCAATATTGATAGCACGGAATGTTTCCCGTTACATCTCCTTCGTAAACGTTCGTATGGCTTGTCACGCATTCCTCACTAACGTCTCCGTGGAAAAGGAAGATTGTGTGACGGGGCTAAAGAACATCCAATTGCCTCATGGTTAGTGCGCTCGACTCCGGAGCGAGAGGTCTGGGTTCGAGCCCTGGCCGGGGACATTGTATCGTGTTCTTAGGCAAGACACTTTACTCTCACGGTGCCTCTTTCAAACCAGGCGTATAAATGGGTACCGGCGAATTTAATGCAGAGGGGTAACCCTGCGATGGACTAGCATCCCACCCAGGGGGGAGTAGAAATACTCCTAGTCGCTTCATGCTACAGAAACCGGGATAAGCTCTGACCTGGTGGGCCACAATTGGCTCGTATGCAGACGTTACCTTTTACCCTTACCATCTGTAAAAGCTCATCGTAAGAAACGTTTTTCTATTACTTCTTTTTTTCAGTGGCAGAGCAATTTTATTTGGCCGTCGAACTTCGATGCCATGTGAATCACGCCGGGGATACTCCTATAGGGGGAAACAAAATTAACTTCTTGGAAATGGAAAACAAAGAAGCTGAACAATGCCTAAGACGAAGTTCGGTAAGGAACAACTGTAAAAAAATGAGGTTTAACGATAATTTCGAAATGTGGATTATCGGTAGATTAAAACGTATGCCTAAACTTAAGTTCCGGCAGAGTTTGTACCTTGTCGTAATGCCTTTAGCTGAGTTTTTTTTCTACTGTAAGACATTTCTAAGAGTGTGGTGCAATGAAGGTACATTTTTAAGAGAAACTAAACAAGCTGGATTTTCGACAAAAAATAACTTATGTGCAATGTATACGAAATTGGCTACTCCCCATTGGGGCTTTTCAGGACCAATGTAAACAAACAATGATAAATAAATATTCAAATAAATATAACTAGTAATATATTCTATGTACTACAATACACATGAATATAGAAGGGTGAAGTATGGAGGGGTGAAAATGGGTGCTGTTCACCGGTATATTCATGAGCCTGAAGGTTTGACACCGCGTCATGCCTGGGCGTGGGGGAAGGATGGGTTCGCTGACAAACAAGTAATGAGGGAGGGAAGCTTGTTAATATAATATTCATTTTTTTTCCGGTACTAAGAATAGGTCGAGAATCCCAACTGGTGGGAGGCAGACCAGTTAGCTATTTGCAAGCGTAGCTGAGAAGTTGATCTCGGGGTTAGCGGTCAGAACGGGGTTTGGAAAGATTACTCCAACACTCCAGTCTGAGGAAACTATAAAAAAGGCGTGGATGCCTATAATAAGTTTATAATTGGTAACTTTTGAAATGACTTTTTGAAAGGTCTAGTATAACCAGGAGAAGTAGACAAAATTGAATTTACAGGCTGTTTATTCAGGCTGCTTGTAAATTGTTTTTTCAAAGTTCAAGTTCAAAGCATCAGCAACTGCTTGTATGACAAGTGCATCAGCCAATGTGCCTTGGTGTGACATATATAATCTAAAATAATACCTTAACGATGAATGGTCTGTACTACTTTCAGTGGATCTTTCTGGGTTGTTTCTTATATATTGAACTCCTGACCAGTACTATTAAATTATTAAATTTAATGGTAACTTAAGTTATACTAGAGGAACCCCGTGTGAAAAGCAGATACAAATCGCTGTACGGTCTTTTCTTATTGTGTGATATGTGCGTGAGTATTTATACCTTCGCTTAGCATGCAGAGATTAGGCCAAATTAATCTGGCTCCAAAGAAACCGCAGTCACTAGAATCGCTTAATTTTTCTAAAGGTAAACACAATAATTTGGATAAGAAAGAATCAGCAATTACAGAGAAATTCAATGAAATCCTCTCACTCCCGTACGAATAGTACGAAATTAATCTGGCTCCAAAGAAACCGCAGTCACTAGAATCGCTTAATTTTTCTAAAGGCAAACACAATAATTTGGATAAGAAAGAATCAGCAATTACAGAGAAATTCAATGAAATCTTCTCACTCCCGTACGAATAGTAAATAGGGACTTAAAGATACACTACGGCGGGCTACTACTACGGCTACTTTGGTCGTGAGGGCCTAGGCTGACAACTCCGTTCCCTCCGAAAACCTCAAACAGATTAGGATTTGGTTGTACGGCAACGGAGTGTTCAGCATCTACGTGTCTTAACAAAAATGGATACGTTCGACTTTATTTGATCTACTTTCATACAGCAAAGGCTTGATCAATGACAATGATTTCACCTCTTGTGTCAATCTTACATCTCCCAAATCTTAGATTTGCCTCTCAGCCATTTTTTTGTGGTAATTCCAGCCACAAAACAAAATAAACTTAACACTGATAAAAAGCTCGACTTCAGCACGGGTAGGGTGTTCGTACAATGTGATTAGTCCGAAAATACACAGCTTTCAATTCTAATAAAATACATTTTTAACACCTCACCTTAGAAGATACAAAGCTTTCTCATGATCTGCGGCTATTCCAACCGGTAAATAGAATATGACTGTCGATTACGATAGGTGTTAAAATCGTTCAAATTTTCTGTAAAAATGACAAAGAAACAGTTATCTTCGAACGGATTTTTATGATTGAGTACTTTATCTTCGAACTAGGCTGTTCAAACAGTGAAAAAAGCGTTAAAATGAGAAGTAAACAGCAGGCATATACTCACGTAGTGAAGAGTACGGCAAACTAGGCACTTTCCCGTAGTAGAAAGCAAGGCTACGGCGGGAAAGCCGTAGTGGAACACGCGACCTGACTTCACCGGAAGTGATCTTCACTAATTGCCGCCGTACTACAGCCTCGCCGTACCATGTCTTAAAGTCCCTAATACAAGTCGCCGTACGGGTGCTGTAGGGATAGCCACTGCGCTAAGATAATTACGGCAATCAAACCATGAAATCTTTTTCAACGCTGATGAATGTGGTACATAATTCACCATATGAGATCTTACATACCTCTTAATTGCTTCATTTCTTAAATAAGTTCAGAATTTTCTTCCACGGATAAATTGATGGTTTTCTATCACGGCGGGTGCCTTTGCTAAAACGAGTGGACTTTGACCTACTTCCTCGTGTGAGCTTGGAGGTTTGACGAGTAAACTTCTCGAGGAGTGAAAGACTATTCGCATTCAATGCTCATTCTTTTAACCAGTTTTGACTCGGTTACACTTGCATGTGCCGCGGCGACTCGACGGGTATTAATTTAGGCGTTCCAGCATTGTTTGGGAAAATCGATTTTATTTGGTCTGCCGTCGACATATCGATTTGTTTACATCTGAGTGAGTGACGCATTTGCATATTCTCCCCCATACCAAAAGTCGTTTCTACGCTTCGCGTATCCACGCCTAAAAGTGAACCATTCTAATGTACAAACTAATAGACAAATATTTTAAATAAAAAACCTGGAAAAGATTTTGGAGTAGAAAAAATTACCGCAAAAAAGTAAAACCAGCTATCTCGAGCTCAATGAACCCCCTCCGGCAAAATCGTGATAACTCCTACACCAAAAAGAGCTATGACGTTCAAATTTTCTGACTTTTCCTAAAATTTATCTAGGAACATTTTGGTATAATTGCCATGTCCATGTGATTAATCATGTTGCCATGGCAACCAGTTTCTGACACAGATTTTGGAAAATTTAAAAAAATGGTGAATTTTTTGTTTTAAGATCGCGTGTTAAAATGATCTTTGCTTGGGACTAGTTTTGGAATTACATCAAAATGTTTCAACATCGAATATTTTTTCACTTTTTTGCTTTGACAAATATGCTGCTCTATTTTCCAAATAACACTTCCAAAGTCATTTGTTTGGGTAATAAACATTAGTTTGAGACTTCTTTTATACATTCTGAGCTTTTTCCCCGTTGAGAGCTGCTTTAAATTATAATTTTAACAAAAAAATGGAAATCCAAGATGGCGGATCCAAGATGGCGGACAACCATTTTAAATTTTAAATTTTATTGTTTCCTATTGCTTTTTCTCGCTGTGCAAGTGTTTCCTTGTTACTAGTTCATAAGAAAGAATAACAAAAAATATGGTTTTGCCAATATTATTGATATTTTAGGTATCTAAGTGTAAAAGTAACAAGAAGCATTTAAAAATCGGAATATGACGTCACTGTGACGTCATGATTGGGCGTGGCAAGTCACAACTGGGCGTGGGGCTTCTTTGTGCGGAGATGATCATTGTGTGTACATTTCATGACCCTAGCATTATTTGTTCCAGAGATACACAGGGGGGGCGAGCCCCCCCTCCCCAGTCACAGATTGACCAAAAAAGCCCAGTCTGAATAGGGTTAAGAGATACTATGCATTATACATTACTAGCGATTTAATTAACATACATTGTTTTATTACCGGCGCTAAGAATAAACTTCAAAAAAAGAAAAAGATCTTTTATAACCACAGCAGCAAACCGACGAGAGTGCCGGATCTTAAGTAAACCTGGATCAGTAGAAATTCTAAAATTCAAAATCTAGATGGCATACTGATCCCAACGGCGGATGTGACCAAAATGAAATAAAAACGGACTAAAGGACTAAATTGTTTTAAACAAAATTGCCCTATATTTCGGTTTGCAATACGAACCCTTCTCAGGGGCTGAGTAGAAAAAACCGTTACAAATAAAAATTTAAATAAAAATACGTGACAATGATTGGCAGGCTATGAGTAAATAAGTGTCAGATGTGTCAGTGGCGTGCTTCATCTCTTCTATTTATGCCAAACGAATGTAGTGTTTTGGCTTTGTTTATTAAATGAGCCTCCTGAGCCTTTCTTACTGAGTCACGTTTGCTACGTATGAGTTCAATCGGGATGAGGCGGACGTCGTTAATAGTATGGCCAGCTTGGTTAAAGTGTAGTGATGCTGGTGTAGTTGTGCTGATATGTGGGTGATTCAGGATAGAATGTCGGTGTTCCCCAAAGCGTTCATTGAGTTGACGCTTGGTCTCTCCGGTGTATTGAAGGTGGCACTTTCTACATTCTATCAGGTATATGAGATTTTTTGAGTGGCAAAATATGGAGTCGGTGATTTTTCTAGCTTCGTTAGTCGCAAAAAAGTATAGCTTGTTTGACCCTCTCGGAGAAAAGAACAGGTGAGGCAGCGTGGGTGGTTGCATTTTTTAATTCCTGCGGGTTGTTGGCTTGAGGAATTTTTGCTCGACAGTGTCGAATGGACTAGGAGATCACGTAGGCTTGCGTTACGTCTGTACGCTATAACCGGTGGGTTAGGGAAGGCCTTTTTGCAGTTGGCAGTGGCTTGAAGGAGAGTGGTATACTTGCTGACGACAGATGATATTTTAGGGAGCGCAGGGTTGAAGGATGTGGCAAAGGGTGTTCTGTCAGTCTTGGGAGATTTCTGTTCTTGCGGTTGAGGGTTCGAGCTGAACGTCGAGCCGTAAGGCGTTTTTCTTCAAAATTTAAGTGTCAATTTAACAGATTGACGTCAGTTTTTCAGGCGTCTGCCCTGTTACTGATCATGAATTTCTTCATAACATCGTGAAAGTTAGTCTCTTTTGCAAATGTTACGATGAAATTTATGATCAAAAACAGGAGAAGCACAAGAAAACTAGCGTCACTTTTTTTTACAGTAACTGTCTAATTTCTTGCGCGCTGATTGGCCCATTTTTATCATCAATAAGAGTACAGACAAATAAAAAATTGATTTATTGGAAATCGCCTTTTAACTGTCAAACTGTCAACTTTTTAACCATTGAAATTTTATTGACTATTTAAGTAGCTAATCAAAACGCGACAAAAGCTATTGACACTATTCGCGTCATTTTGAATGAAATTTACTTATCTTTGTTTGTGGAAAGTTTACGGAGTCTTTTTTCCTCATATCATTTATTCCCTGCACTTCAACATTTCGCGGCCTTGTTATTGTAAAAAACACACTTTGTTATAAAAAAAACTTTTACATAAAAAAAAAATTTTTTTACAAAAGACAAGTTTTATTATAAAAAAAAAAACAAATCTCATACTTCTGCGCAACTCAGTGACAATGCCGCCTTGTCACGCAATTTATCATCAGAGGACAGACGCATAAAAAAAACTGACGTCGAATTGTTAATTTTCGATAACAAGTTTTCATTTGTCCGTTCGCATCGCATTAATTATAAATTCATGTGCCTGTTTGCCTTTTGACAATAGAAATTACGCAACTAGCGCGCGAGAATTTCTCCAGTTATTGCAAGGAGCTTGATTCCATAGCTTTTTAAATGTTCAGTGACTCGTACTCATTTAGGCATGCTTCATTTGACGAATGTTTTTTTACTTGTCGGCTTTTTTGTTCAACTGATGACGCCAAAAATGAATAAAACAAGACTACATAAGTTAGAAATCTCTTCATGTTTTGAGTTTGTTATTTATTTGCCCTGATCTGTTTACTGACTAACTGGTATCTCATCTGCCAATAGCTATTCAACGAACAGGCATCTACAAAGAAGAAAAGGTACTTAGCGTCATTAGGGAGCTTAAGCAAACCAAGAGGGTGACACGGCAGCGAGAACGTCATAAAACAACGGCCGTGCACGTGCGTTATAAATCTCTTTACATTTCTTTGCATTTCTCTGGAAAACAACAACCTGAATTGTCAAAGTTCTGCGTCGTCTATAGGCGTACGGGCACCTTCGAACTTTGGGGGGGGGGGGGGGGGGTAACTTTCTTGCCAGAAAAAATTACCCAACGTCCGAAAGGATGAGGGTTGAAATTGGGATGCAAACGCAGACGTTCACCATTTTCCCATCTAATGAAACTGTTATCATTGGAAAAATAGCCCGATTGAAAGTTTGCGAACTTAATTCTATCAATAGTCTCAATGTTATCTAAAACGTATTAAAAAGAAAAAGTTCTTTCTTCCTTGGCGTTGTCCGAAAATGTCAATCATCTTGTCCATATTGTTGACAATGACTTGATTTCCATAGAGCACGCTCGACAATATAGATGCTGCCCCATGACGTGAGGAAGGAAGGAAGTCTTCAACCGCCGGAGGTCGCTTAACGAACGTACCGCTGAGCATGATGCTGCGGGAATGACAGCAAAAGCTCTGATTTTCTCATTCAAACAAAAATATGTTGGTATTGCGTGGCATCGGTGAAAACTAACAAGGGCCAATAAAAACCGGCTATGCCGCCTTCTAGCCTGTTAAGGTGCAGTATGTCAACATCGAAAAGACTAGGAAAACCGCACTGACCGATGATTACATGATATGAAGAATGATGATAATGTCTGCCAAATGCAGTAACACTAATATAGGAATGAAAAATACTCAGTTCCGGGAGTCTTTGCAGATAAACAGATCATTTGATTTGGCTCTGCCTCGGTGTATGAACCTGTGAAACTCGCAAGCGCAAGTGACGTAAAACTAAGAAAACAAAGAAGACAACATAATAGACCCTAACCCTTACAATAGCTACAAAACAAAGAAAAAGGTCACAGGTTCTTACACCGAGGTAAACCCTTTCATTTAGGGACAATAAAAACTGAAAAAGCGGCCAATACCTGGTAGCTACGAGCTGGGTGACATCAACTCGCATTATATGATAATTTTAATAATTAGATCTACGGATGGAAACGAATTGACGGCCTCTTTAGTCACCTTAGTAAGGTTTTCACTTTTTCTTAAACCTTCAAAGCCCACGGAGTTCACAAAGAATCGAACGAACTTCAACGAACTAGACCCTTGCTGCGTGTACCCAGGCAGTCGTTATAATGAGAAGCACTAGCTATATTGCAATTGAGCTTAAATGTTCTGTATCTGAAGTCGTGCGAAATTCAATCGAATTGATATGCTCAAGCTATTCTGCCTTCGATTGCATTTCTTGGAATCGATTTATAACTTATTGCTCGTACACAGACCTTTAGCATGTAAAATGAGTCAAGATCGTTACATCAGCCTATGAACGTTTCAGTCTATTTTCTTTAGCCTTTGCCGTTGTTGTGGTTTGTGTGTCTGTTTGTTTGTTTGTATTTTTTCATTTCTCAAACGAGAGAGACATTTTGAACTTCAGAGTTGTGGCGGTACGTGACATAGAGCCACCCTGGGCTCTGTAAATTTGTTCAAAATAATTCGAGGAATATATAACTCAGGATTGGGAAAATGCAGATTTAAAAATTAGAGAAGTGAAATCTTTATTAACCTCCTATAACATCACAATTTCTTGACTTTATCCACTGAATAGTATTCGAATAATTTTTTATTGCTTCAGGATTGCGTGACAGTACAATCCAAGAGTTGTTTTGCTGGGGTCAACTCATACATTAGTTTCTTTTATCTTAAATGTACAATAATTCGCTATATGGGTTTGCATTCTTGAGAAGACACATACCTCTGTTACATGAAAATAACGAGAGAATATCGTTTAGTTCGAGATTTTAACTTCATTACACGTCATGAAGTTTCTCAGAGCGTTTTACTTAGGTGTACTCGAACACATACATTCGCAAACAACAGAATCATATTCAGTCTAACCTTTCTGCTCTTGTTGCTCAGACGTTATGAGTTCGTGCTGGGATCCTACTGGGTTCACGGTCACGTCTAAAAATACGATGACGCTTCTGAAGATGCTTTTTATAAAGGTGAAGAGTCCATAGCCCCGGTTGATAGCTAGCTCCTTTGGCATATTAAACATGATTCTTGATGAATTCACTCCAAACGTTCGCTCGTACGTAAATTGTTGATCTCTCGTAAGCCTTGCAGACCGACCCTTTCCGAAAACGTTTAACGACCTTTAGTGTTGGTCTACCGCGAACGGTGCGTTCGTTTGTATGTGATTTCATCGCCCTAGAAATCATGGAATCCGACCTGGTAACTTTTTGACGACGACAACTGCTGTAAAATCCATGTTTCGTACGCTGCATTAGTGACGCATGCGCTGTAGAGACCAGACGGCGATTTGTGACTGAAGGAGGAAAAAAAAAAAAAGAAAAAAGAAAAAAGAAAGCCGAAATTTAAACCCAGGCGTAATAAACCTTAAACTTGACCTTCATGTGAACTCGTCAAAAATTTTTCCCGCTCTCACCGAAATTAGCGCGAAATTTAGGCGCGAACCGCAGCAGATGTTAGCGAAACATTTTATACGATATTACATTTTACACGATATTACCAAATCTCTGAAGACACCACTAAACACCTGAAAAGTAGTTAACTAGAAACTTTATTTACGACTTTTGGAAATCACGCCAACAGGGTTACTTTATAGTTTTTTTTTTCCCAAGTGTCGTTACCCGAATCAAGAGCGTTTTGCCCGAAGAATGACATAATTTCTGCCGTTGAAAGGGGGGGGGGGGGGGGTGCAGCCCCCCGACCCACCCCCAGCTCGTACGCCTATGCGTCTAAGGAACGTGGAAGATGACGGCTAAGGTTTGGTATTTCCATTTTGAATGTAAGCAATGTTTTAGAGCCATTGGTGTACTGAACAAATCTAGACAATCGCGAATTTCGCTGGTAAAATATAAATTCATTTTTCACTTTGACGTCGTCCTCGGCGTCGTCGTCATGGTTGCTTAAGCTTCCTAATATTATTAGAAAGCGGCATCAGATAAGCCGTGAGTTTCTCGGTGCGACTATTTGTTGCTCTTTCCTCACCTTACGTTCAACTACTGTAACTAATACTAGTTAACTCTGTAAAAACCTTTTCCTTTATGCACAATAAAAACTTTTTCCCTTTTCCTGTAATTTAGAGAGCTGAATTCGAATATCTTGTGTTAATACAAGAGTGATCATAAAACGGTTGGAAGCCCTAAAAAGTGCGGGCTGCAGTCAATAACCCAAAACAGCCTAAAAGAATAGACCTCAGTACGAAACTCTGTGGAATAACTGCAGAGTTTGTGGGTTTTATTCCTCATGACCGGGTTGTTTGAAAGACGGTTAACGCCAACCCAGGATTAAAAGCTAACCGACGTATTAAGTTTTCAGTTTTCGGCTTCGGCTGATAACCCCTACCTAGACCTTGATTACTCTGGATAACACAACCTCATCCAATAATTGGTTATAAACAGAAAACCTCATTGAAAGTTACAAAACTCAAATCAAAATTCTCGTTAATCCTGGGTTAGCTTAATCAGGCTTTGAATAACACGACCCCGAGGCTGAATTTTAATATATCGAAATTGGTCTATTTAACATATTAACTCTATGTCGATGTCTGGTTATTGATCACATTAGACGTAAAAAGGTAACAGGTTATAGCTGAGTGTGTCACTGATGTTCTTACCACATTTTGACTTCTATGATCAATTACTGAACAGACGTATGGCAATGGTCCAACAAACCAAACAGGCAATCCAACTAGTTTACGCAAATC
>CM042746.1:47630348-47645348 GCA_022496165.2 Catalaphyllia jardinei
CAAAGTGGGACCTACCACCCTTCCTGAACTTCGATGGGAGCTCTTTCGATCTAGGAACTTAGAGGGTGAGATACTGCCTCCAACGCGTGCTTCGTTACTCCCACACATCGCGCGCGCAAACTTCATGGCCATGCGCGGCAAATCCTATACCACCAGCTGCCTAGATCTTCCTCCCATCAAAGAGAAGGGCTGGAGTGAACACCAAGGAGCATACGTTCCCGTTATGTGCCTGTCTCTCCCTGCACCCCGAGCTGTTATTGAGCTTACCAAATGTGGCTGCAAGTCGGACTGCAAGGGACGCTGTAGCTCTTTCAAGAACGGAATTCCATGCACTCCTCTTTGTAAATGCTTTGGAAAAAACTGTACAAATCCTTTTACAGACGACACACGAGTTGATGAAGAGGAAGAGGATGATGATGTATAAGAACTTAAGTCACATTTCATGGACCAACAATTTCATCGTAACTGTACATTAGTATTATACATTACAGAAAAAAAGCCGAATAGCGTATGCATTGTTAACTATGGGACTAACAAAAGTCATTGATATTTTTGTATGAGAAATCTGGAGGAGTACATGCGTTTGACAGTTAATTGGACATCGCGCGCATCGTGCAATCATTCGTTTGTTAAGTTTATCAAAAATGCATTGTTTTGCTTTAGAAAAATGTCAGTCCGAAAATCCAAGATGGCGGATCCAAGATGGCCGCAATCAAAATAGCAGGTAGTTATTCCTGACATCACCATTGGCTACCATGGTAACCAATTTAAGTCATACGATGTACCTCATCAAGATAAAGTTTCATGTCAAGTTTGGTCGATGTATCTTGAGTAAGAGCAAAGATAGTCGCAAAACCTTTTTTTGCATGTAATTAGCATAAATTAACCTAAATTAAATCTTCAAGTAGCCAGAAACATGGGAAGACGGGGTCTGAAAATTTAAACCCCATCGTATTCTTGTTATTCGGCCCAAAATTAGGGTAAAACAGCGAAAAACTCCATTTCGGCAAGAAAGTCCTACGGAATTACACGCCGTACCGCACTATAATCAACGCGCGTATTTTCTTAGGACTGTTTTCTAAATCTTCTCATAATATGTTCCCAAAAGCATTTCTGTTTTAGTTCGCTTACTACACTGTAAATAAAACTAATGATTGTTGTTGTTGTTTTGTTGTTGTAGAATTGAAGGACATTAGAGAATCTTATAAATGGAGTCTACTTTTTTGGATCGACTTGCTGGCCATCCTGCCGATTGAGATTTTAGCCACTGCAGAGACAATCTTCTACAAAAGATGGCATCTTTTTGCTTTTCTTCGTCTAAATCGTCTTCTCAAAGCTGTCAGAGTAAATTAAACGGTTTTTCTAATTTCTTGATGCTAGAATTACGAGAATTTCCACCCACTAAGAAAAACGTTGTATCTGTTCATTGTAACGGATATACTTTTATCAGATTGTGTTCTCTGGAAATAATTTTCCTTTTGGAAAACTGTGCTTGTAGATGATCCGATATCTGTTTAAAGTAGCGAGTGAAAATAAATTATTACAATATGTAATTTTATTACCAGTCCAAACATGGCGCTGACAGGGGTTTCCAGCCAATAGTCATCTACAGTCAGTTTTCTAGAAATAACAACTTGACTTCAAATATAAGAGTGTATTGGTTTAAATGGTTAGATTATCAAAGTTTTAATTTTCAGCTTAGAAAAAGCACGGTTTTGTATTAAACTGATTGCTAAATAATGCGGAAATCTTGAAGTCAGTGACAACAAGAACGTTGTCACCCCTATTGACAGATCCTTGACAACGAGGCAGTTCTCTTTCTGCGCTGGGGGTTTTCTGTTTATATACGCCAAGTTGGATCAATAAACTGCCGTGCAGACCACGGCGTGATACTCAACATAGGCTAATTGCAATGCGACGTTTCTTTTCTTAGATTCCACGTTTTTTCACCAACCTGGAGAACCACTTAAACTACAATATTGGTAAAGTACGAGCCATAAAGTTTGCAATCTACATTATCTTGACCACGCACATCAGCGCTTGTGTGTGGTTTTTGGAAGCCTGTTTTTACCAAATGTAAGTCCCCTCAACTGTGTGGTTTCGTCCCCATCACTGTGTGGCTTAGACATTCCCAGTTTATGCCATTCTTGTCCTTTTAACATCTATTATTGTTGTTAGCCGAGATGTATAACGGAGAAATAAACCAGGATAGACCAGCTTTGGTTCGTCTTTGCTTTTGTCATTGATTTAAAAGCTTCTATTTGATCTAAATGTCTGAATTTTAATTTTTAGTTATACAAAAAATTAAGGAGATACAGTCAACTATGGAACCACGCTGGACACCCTGGACACTAGTTTTCTCACTTTGAAAAGAATTCACCCAACTTGAAGTCGAAGTATATCTAGGCACCCGCTTTAATCTTCGCACCTGAGTTTGTTTTTACTCATCCTATAATTTTATTTTTATCATGTTTGGTTAATATGAATTGTGTCTTTGCGATATGCAAATTAGCTATGAAATGGTATCCAATGCACATAAGCGTCAGCTGACTGTACCCCTTTAATTTTTGTTGTGTTTTATTTTATTCCGTATCATTTTATCTTGTTATATTTCACTGGATAGCCCCAAAGGGAGGTAAAATAAACGCGTGTATGTATTTAAGTGAGCGCAAAATTTTAAAAATTCAAAGGCAAACACATTTAGCCATGTTTAATTTGCTAACTTTTCATTCATTACATCTTGTCCCGTCTTTCTGCATTACGTTCTCATGTATGACTAATAGATGTCAGCTGACGTAGCTAGCGAATGCGCTCTTCCAAAGGCATTTGTAGCAGTGGTATGGTGTATAAGCAAATGGCCCTTTACCTCTATGGAGCTTGCCTGCTTGGAATTATGGTAGTTGTATTCATCAAGTGCAGTCCAAGATGGAGGACAGTGCGGACAAATGCTTGCCTTCTGAAAAACTCCTTTTTGGGGGGTTCTCACTCCAATTATATCTACATAAAAAAATAAATTAAGTACTTATATAGCGCATGATCCATAAATAGATGATCTCAGGCGCTTAAAATTAACAACAAGAGTATTTACAATATTTAAATTATAACTAATCATCTACAGCAACAACTTCGATGCCAATTCAGCAAATACGATTGTTACAATGTTCACGTAGCTTTTCTTCTCGCCTTCAAAGTGTGCCAACGGTCTGGATCCGCCATTGACCACTTTGTCATTTGGAAAGAGATTTTTCATGCTCTTAAGTCTGCCGCCATCTTGGACCTTGATACTTGACGAATAAAACTACCATAATTCCCGGCAGGCGTGTCGGGGATTGGTCTGCCAGGAATTATGGCAGCGACCATTAAATTATTTAAGCAGTCTTAGAATCGCGAGTGCTAAGCCTATGTTTATAACATGAAGAGATGCAGCCACTGTTTTGATAGTTTTCTAGATAGGAAATAAGAAAACATTACGTTGCTCCACAAAGAACAATTTGCAAAGTTGGTGGTTGGCAATTAAGTATTACATATTTAGTTGTTTTTCTGGATTTGTCTTGTAGTTGTACTCCAGGAAGCTGGGCCCAACACATTGGAGAAACCAAGAATATCGCTGGCCTGGACGAGTATGTCGCCAGTCTCTACTGGGCAGCAGCCACGATGTCCTCGACGGGTTATGGCGACATCCATGCCCACAATACAGCGAGTCAGCTGATTGCTGTAGTGGTCATGCTCACTGGTCTTTTGCTGTATGGATACTGCCTTAGTAGCATAACTGCTACTCTTGCCAATTCAGCGGCACCTAAGTACGTAAAAAAAGATCTATCTTTGTACGCATCGCACTTCAGAAACGATGCAGTAAATGGCGCTGAAAGGGGAAGTACCTGGAGTGTTTTTAGAGAATTGCTGCTCAAAACATTTTGTGACCTCAGGTGCCATAAATAATGGAACAGAGAATTAACTCTGAAGTGTAAATTTAAGTGCTAATTTAACAACCATGAATAACCCACTGGGCGTTAGGCCTAGTAAAGGGACCTGGAAACCACAGGGAACCACACGAGGTAAAGAAAAATCCCTTGACCTCGGTGGGAATCGAACCCACGCCCTCCGGATTTGATCTACCGATACTCTGCCGACTGAGCTACCGGGGCGGACAGAGAAAGACGGGGTCGATTAAGGTGGTGAATCGCGGCGAAGAGAAAGTAAGGGTACATATGAATGTTGTGTCGCGTAGCACTATGAACACAAATAATGGAACAGGAAATTAGCTCTGAAGTGTAAATTTAAGTGCTAATTTAACAACCCATGAATAACCCACCATGCGTTAGCCCTAGTAAAGGGAATCGGGGAACCACACGAGGTAAAGAAAAAATCCCTTGACCTTGGTGGGAATTAGCACTTAAATTTACACTTCAGAGTTAATTCTCTGTTCCATTATTTGTATTCATAGTGCTACGCGGCACGACATTCATATGTACCCTCAAGTTCCATACACTGCCTTCGCCTTTTATTGTGTGTCTTTAGGGATTTATCTCTCCTGTTTCTCGAAATTTAAGTGCCCCTGTGATAAAAAAATCACTTCCTTTTTTTCTTGAGATTCTGAAAGTGTGTCTGCTTAACACTTGACTGGCAAAATTCTGACCTTTCATTTTTATCCAAAGGCCGTTTACTTTAAGTGTAAGTTTTGGATTTCACGATCCGCCATCACTCACGTTCAAACCTGACCGATTTGACCTCAGAGGGTTGGATCCGGCAAAAGTGACGTCAAAGGCTCACCAGCTTAAAATTTCTGCGTGAGAACGCAGCTTATTATGTATGCAAAATGCGAGTTTAAAAGTGTGAAAGCCCAAAACTCCCGTTCTGCATATTAATTCTGCAGCCTACACACGCATCGCATTCTTAAACTAGTGAGCCTTTGACGTCATTTTTTTCTCGATCCAGCTCTCTCAAGAACTTAAATTTAGTAATGGCGGATCATTAAATAGGAAAGTTCCAGTTAAATTAAACAGGTGCCTTTTTTAAATCAAGGATTAAAACTTGGGTCAGTTAGTGTTTAGTTAACATAGTTTTGAAATCCAAAGGAAAAAAATAATTTATTTTTTGTCACAGGGGCACTTTAAAGTCGGGTCAAATCGGATTGAATCGGCAACTTGTCGCTGATGACAAATTTTTCCCAACGGTAGCCTACTTGGGAAAACGAAGACAAACTAACTGGGGGTTCATCAGCAGGTTTGACTAAGCTTTTATCATACCGCGCGCGCATGTTTCGGCATGGCGACCAATCCACGGTAAAGAAAAAGATGGCGACTGGTACATTTACCTATAATGCTTTGCGCACGAAAACTCTAAAAGAGCGTATAAAAACACGAAGAAAAATTGTAAGTCATTAAAACTCGACAAGAGCAATGCTGTAAGTATAGGAAGGACTGCCGTTAAACCATATCTTTTCTGTATGCCCAGTGGGCTTAGTTTGGTTCGCAAGGTATTGTGGTAAAATGTACCGCCGCCATCTTTTTTCTTATGGTGGATTGCGCCTGGATCTTCGAACACGATCAACTAAAAAAGAACTGTTGTTGATCGGCAAGAAGACAAGTATTTCGTTTGCACCATTTCACGTTTTTTTAAAAAAAATGATTTCGCTTTGCGCCAATTGTTCCACTGCAACAAACGTTTCAATTAAAAAAGAAAAGAAAGGAAAAAATACAATGAAGGCACGCCACTTGATGTCGAGAATCGTTTTAATTAAACTATTGTTAGGCCTCGCGTATTTGTTTTTTGGTCTGTTAAAGCAAGTAAACATCACTGTTCAAGGAAAAACAATAGGTGTGATTTTCCCACCTTTCTTCGCTTAAGTGATTTAAAATTCTCCGGCTGGGCAAATATTCTTAAGCAAAAATCTTTATCGTCGCATTCATTGGGTGTAAAAACAAATGAGTATGAATGGTTTGGAAATGCCTGCGCAAACCGTCGTATGTTTTCGTGACGACTTCCTACCTCGCGCGCGCTGACCTTTGTCACAGATTTGTCTTTAATCCTTGCCCACGCGATGGGACACTGTTCAAAGATAAACGGGGCAGGACCATTTATTAATTGAGAGTATTGATCTGCATTTGAAAAGCCGGCTCATAAATTTTATTCATGATTCTTGGATATAAAACTCGCGTAAACGCAAGTTGTAATCACTTATATTTCCAACATAATTGATAGTGTCAGTAACTATAAACGGTAGTTCTTCGCTGGAGGTAGCTATAGACCACTCTCCTCGCAGCGCCTTTGGCTTTAGTAGCACCTGGCCTATTGCAGAGCAGTAAACAAACCAGAAAAAAAAATGCTTATTACTTCTATCACTTCTCAGTTCATTATCCGATGGCTGGGTTTTGCTTGTCTTGTTTAGCGCTTTTCCATTTGTATTTTAGAATACAAACCGTAGCCCTTTTAGCTTTTTTTCTGAACGTTGACATTCGCCGGGTTCCGCGAGGAAGGAAAATACCTTGAATCAGGTAACAAATTTTCCCTTCCGTCCCCCCAGTCAAATTGTCGTTGTTTTGAGCAACATTCCCCTACCCCACTCCGAGAAGGGTGATACTGTTAACATCCGGTCGTCAACGAAGATTTTGAATCTCGCGCTCGGAAATTTGCTAAGCGTCGGTTCTTTCAACCTTTTGTTCTAGAAACAAAAGAGCCTCAAAGCTGCAAACAATAAAAAATGCCTATAAAAGGAAGTTAATCCATAACACTGCCGACCAAAGATTGAACACAAAGTTTGATATGGCCTAGACCAAGGGTTTGAGGGTGGAAGAGATAGCCCGCATATTGACCTTTAGTATATACCACACAAGTGAATAAAACTTTTCGCTCAGGCTGATTGGTTAGCTCGGAGATGATTAGCCGAGTACTATTCACCTCCAAGCAACAGAAGAAAAACAAAATGGTTTTTGTCGGTATATTGTCACGAATAAAGCTACTCCTTTGTCCGCTAGTTATTCAGGTTGTGTGGTATATACTTAAACAATTTTTCAATTCAGTGTCGGTAAAAGTGGTGTATATTTACCTCCACTTCGGTGAATAATTTTTAATTATTCACAGTGTAATATCTCTTCAGTTAATTTTAGACCTGGTACCCAGTTCTCCCGCAGATAATATTACACTACGTAGTTTTTGCATGTTTTCGTGCAGGATGAGAACGGGCCTAAGTGACCTGGATTGTTCAAGTGATCAAAATTCGTGTCAAGGATTGACAATTTCTTGACCTTCCTGAATAATCGTCGGTTACTATTTCTTTCTTTCTTGTTTCAGGGTGGAATTTTTAGCGAAAATGAGAGCCATGCAAGAATTCATGGTAGAACAAAACCTGAGCCGGGTTTTAATGGCTCGCACAGAGAACTATCTGACGATGTTGTGGAGAGTCAACAGGTATAAGATGGAATGAGTATGGAACCTTAAAACTCGATAGATACGTCATTCTTGTCGGCTCTGAGGACGTAAATTGCTTATTTGGTCATATTGTTAGAGCGCCTTTTAATCGGGATATCCAAAACACGAACATTTGTAATTGTTTTCGTTTGTTTTCGCTCCTGCAGAAAGGAGACCAATTTCACCACTACCTAACAGCTCTGGCACAAAATGCCATCCCTAGAATTTTTGCTCTCTTAACATATCAAACCTACCGAAATTCGTATTTCATTTAGTTAATGATGGGTTCTTGATCTGGTTCACGGTGCTTTCAGAGGAGAAGCCACCCCTGGACGGAAGACTCTCATAGCGGATATGCCGTTGTCACTTCAAGAAGACGTCACGTATGAAGAAAATAAAGACTTCTTGGGAAAGGTAATTATGATATCGATGTAATACATCAAATATGAAAGACCGTGTTACGCACATTTCCAAACAATGAGGAGAGATTTGAAAGTACGACTCGCAGCGGAGTATTTTTGACAAGCTTCGAGTTGTTTGGAGATGTCGCGAAACACTCTCTTTCGTGCTTGATAGTTAGTGCATCTTCTCAATCAAAACTAAAACTAAGACGAAAACTAAGTACTCGACCAAAGTCAAAGCACGATTTTCTTACTGTGACCAAATCAAGTTCAATGGACCTAAACCAGAATGGCATCATATATGGCAGCTGAGAAACAAGCAGTTACCTGTTACCTATCCTCCGCGTGAAAAAAACAAAACAACAAAAAAAAAAACAACAACAACAACAACAAGCTGTTATCTGTGAACAATTATGCTACAATCCAATTACAGACATGAACCTGAAGACGGCCTAGTGCGCACAAAACAGGTTCATGCGAGATAAACAAATGGGTTAAGGCGGCGAAATACGAGATAAATAAACCTTTAACTTTTCGCACAACATGAGCAAATTTAAAGTGGTACTATGATCAAATTTTTACCCCTTGATATTTTAGATGTATCACATAGAAATCCATGAAAGAATCAAAACGCCGTTTACCGTTCGCAAATATCTGCATTAGTTCCGGAGATATTTAAGTTTGAAAATTGTGTAAAATATGCAAATGAGATGACTGATGACGTCATACACTCAACCCAATATTATCTCAAGTACATAAATAGAGCTATCTTGGCCAATTTGCAGCGCAGATCAGTGAACCTTTGCAGGCTAATAGTTCTATAGGACACACACATGTGGCTATAAAAATTCTGTTCCCATGGCAACTCACTCTGTTCCAGTCCCCACCCACTTGATTTCAATATGTTAGCTACTTTCAGCTCAAAAAACGCTAAACAGGGCCATAAACTGGAGATAACATATTTATATGCCTGCAGGATCATGCATACGACGCACCATTTGCAAATATGAAAATAGAACTCTGAAGGTGGCCAGAAATACCTTTAATATTGGGGAGGTCTGGAACCCAGTATGTTGCCATGGTAACAAAACTTTTAAGCTCATATTGTGCTGCACCTTTAGAAGAACCTTACTGTAAAAAGCAAACATTTCTGATGCAAATTGGCTGAGATATCTTTTTTCACCATATTTGATCAAAATTTGGTTGAGTATACGACGTCATCACTCAGCTAATTTGCATATTTTAAAAACTTGAATATCTCTGGAACGAAAAGAGCTATTTGAAAAAAGTAAACGGCATTTTTCTTCTCATACAGACTACTTGTTTATTCCGTAAAATGGCTCCAATAGGAAAGATGCGATTTTCGTCATAGTACCACTTTAAAGCGTGACAAGTTGTGAGTTTGATAAAAAACGAGCAACGAAGCCAGCATTTCTTGCTCAAATTAGACCCGTGCTCTTCTTTTCGCAGAAACTTTCTTTAAAAGGCCAAAAGCATTTTTGCTGCGTGACAAGTTGATCACGGAAGGGGAAAAGCGCGAAAAATCGACCCAAAACTTGCAACGAAACAATGTTGTGTGACAAGTTGAGGGTTTTGTATCTCGTGTTTCGCCGCGTTACCCTTACTGGGGAGATGACAGGAAAAAATAAAATGTAACGTGCACCGTTTTTAAAAAGAATAACTTTAAAAAACGCGTGGTTACCACTACATTTTATCTTATGGAATGGAAGAAGTAAGCTTACGTGAGTAGTTTCTGGCTGTGAGCAAAAGATCTTTAGACTCTCTTTAAGCTGAATCAGAGGAAAAGTGTCAGAGACGCAAAAAGCGCTGTTGCAAACTCTTACCATACATGGTTTTCATTTTACCATTTACCATGTAGTCTTAAGATTTTTGTAAATGTGTTTACTTTTCTGTTTAAAGAGATGTATTCTAAAGAAATCTGTGAAGAAATATTCTTTCCTTCTTTTTGTCAGAAAAATGCTGATGTCAGTATTTTTGTTGAGATGCTTGGCTACCCCATTTAATTCTTCTTTGTGGTTTCTAATACCCCTTGCAAAAATTTACTTTATCCGCATGATCCTAACCCGACGCATATACCTTTCTATTTAGAAGGCACCATCCGTAAGATCAATTATCCAAACACCGTTCTAATTATTTCCTTTGTTTAAACTTCATGAATTATTAATATATTATTATTCCATTTAAAAGCAAATAGTCACTTAGCCGCGGGTTGACTATCAATATAGCTCATAGAAAACTCGGGCGAGTTCATGTATCTACATTTCAAATTAGAGTTGAGATTTAAATCGACTTTCATTTTAAAACAAATTTATTGAATAAATAAATAAAAAAGGAATTAAACCGTTCGTTATTAAACTTTTTTCATTTAATTTCGTGTTGGAGGCAAATAAATTTATTAACATTATTTAACTTATCTATATTTAGGTGCCTATCTTTATGGAGACAGATGCCCGTTTTCTACGTCAGCTGTCCCAGAAAACAACTTTATATCTTTTCTCCCCAGGTCAGTATATAGCTTTATCAGGGACCAGTGTTATATATACGCTTGCTTGTACTCCAAACACTGATTCCAGACTATCTTGATTTCAGGGGACTTCATCGTTTACGCAGGAGACATGGGTCGGGAAATGTACTGTGTCAGGAGGGGTCAGGTTGAGGTCATTGGGGATGATGAAATCACTGTGGTTGCTACCTTGGGTCCTGGGGACTACTTTGGCGAGGTAAAAAATGGTTTCATTGACCTTTATACGTACAACCGAAACCTCGCGTCGTTGCCCTGAGCTGCCTTGTTTTCGTTCTTTCGTTGGTTTTTTTTTTGTTTTTTTTTTTTCGTTTGTTGTTTTTTTCTTTACATTTACATATATGTTTAGCCTTAAAACTCAAGAGCTCAATTTTCCTCTATCTCTTTAGTCGGAACGTAAAACAGCGGTAGTCAAGCAGTCCAGGCATTAAGGTGATTCTCAAGTAAAAGAACTCACCATAGATTTTCGATGAAACTTGGTATGTTGATGTTACAAGACAGAGAGATATTAAAAACGTAATAAAAATAGGGGGTCTTTTGCTTGTTTTCACACAACAATGCTGACAAATACGGTTATAAGGTGACTTTTGGTGATCTCCCTGTGCAACAAATAAGCGCGATTATTTTCCAATGTGGCGTGTTATATCAAACAGATTGTTTATTTATCTACGTCCCTGAAAAAATGGCTTCAAATACCTTGCATTATTAATTCATATTTTTATCCTTTAAAGGAAACATAATTTGGAATTGCTCTGTTGGGCCCGTTACGTCTTTACCTGTAGCATTTATTCCATTTGCCAAAAAGGTAGCCATAGATTTCGGCCAATTTTGTTTTCAGTTAATGAGCATATTGTTCTCATTGAATTTATGAAAAAGTGGGGGTCACCGTGCTCGTGTAAGAGAAAACGAGCATTTATCTCGCTATCGAGCTTAGTTTGAGGTAAATCTCTTACATTTTATATGCGCGTGCGCTCATTTGCGCGCGTTAATGATGCAAAAATCTTGCGTAGTAGGAATGCGCAATGCAAATCTAGGGAATCGCCATAACGTCATTCCACTGAAAAAGAACCCACACTGAGATTTTTCTCAAACTGTGCCAAGTGATTGTTTATATTATAGGCTAAATTTGAAAAAAAAAATAAGGGGTCCACATGTTCGTTTAGGAGCAGCAGCACCTTGCTTATTCCATATAAATCCTTATAATAGCACCATGATTATGGTCATGATTGCTTGCTAAATTTGCTTTTGCTCAACACTGAGAATTGGCCCATATTTATTTTACATAGAGAAATTTACTAGTCAATTCAAAACAACAGAAAAAAAAAATGATGGGTCACCGTAGTCGTTTTCGAGAAAATGACGATTTACTTCTTTGGCGAGTCCAGCCGTAAAAAAAGCCGCCATTTCTAATGCGCGCTCGCTGATCACGGGTCAAATTATGCGCAATATGGATGCGCAATGCAATACTGGGCAATTACCTTAAGGAGGCTCGAAAACAAAGGGGAATTTTGTATGCGCATGCGCGAAAAAGTGAAGAAAGTTTTTTTCGTTTCACCACTTTCGTTGATGCATTGCGTGAACGCCCGGTTTTTGGTGCTGTTGAATTTGACAACGAACCTTCGAAGGAGAATCATTTTTTAATAGGTTCTCAGTAAGTCATGTAAGACATGTAACCGTGAAAAGCAATTCAAAGTGAAGAGGAAAATGCCCGTTTTACATCGGTTACAGCAATTTTAGGGTCGATAATCCGCTTTTCGTACACACATGACATCGACAAAGATGGCGATTTCCTTGGAACAAAGATGAAGCAAAGCAAGCGTTGATTCGTTTTTGCAGAAGTCCGAAGAGTACCACCCACCTTATTCGACTCTAAACAAAAGGAACATGGCTACTGTGGTAAGTAAAACGTATTACTGGTTCCTTAAGCTTATATTTTAGATTTTTTTCCTTCTCATCTTGCGGTGATGAGGAAACCATGATGTTCTCATTTTCGATTTTTAAGTGTGGTTAAACAAGAACGTCTCAAAAAAAAAAAAAAAAACAAGAACGTCTCACCATTCTATTTTGCGTCAATCCTTCACTAAATTCGAGTCCAGCACTGCTGTGAAGTTATTTTTTCATATTTTGGGAACCTTTGTGTTTTTGAGTTAATCCATTTCATTTTTAAGTGATGTGAATGTTGTGATCGATAAATGGACTTTGTTTTACCTCAAAATGAAAATTTGTATTTAAACCTCCTAGACTTTTGTGGTCCTTTGTGATATGTGAATTGCCATTAATGGATGACTGTATAATGTGTACACTATGCCCTGGTAAAATTTTGTACCTGGTTTCCAGTGTTCCTCTGTTTACTATTTGTCGGATCAATGATTAGAGGTCGGAATTAAATTCTCGAAATTCACTTAATAACGCTTCGCGTTTTATAGCTCATAAAATGAGCGGCATTGTTTTCTACTATTGAGGAAAAGCATTCAGTTGATTAAAGTTGAGTGAGAGTTTACTCCAGCCAACCCTTGATGTTATAAACCTTATCAAACAAAATATCCCCGCATTTGATTTCACTACATTCGTTGGCAACGCTGTTTTATCGGACACTCCAGCACTGCCAGCATAACAGAGCTGGCGGTTTTGTGAATATCCGAAAAAGTAATTTGTGATATGGGAATCGGCTTTAACTAATGAAACTACAATTACTCTGCTACAATTTTACGTTTAGAAATAAGGATGTTTCGGGTGTTCTGGTTGCTCAAAATTCACCTCGAAGATTAATTTTGCTTCATTCGACCATAGCGTGACATCAGTTTGTCACGAACTATCATCCGACTCGAAAATAATATATTGATATTCGTAACTTTATATTTGGTTTAGAAGCTGTGACAGTGAGAAAAATGTCTTTTGCCTTTGTTATCTTGCAGATGCAGCTGCTATAAAGTATGTGGCAGCAAAATTAAATTAAGCATGACATATATCAACTCATTTGTACAAACTAAGGTAATAAAGATTTAAGTTTCCTCAACAGGTTCTCCTTAAGTGTTGACACAATTAACAGTTCAGAGTGCTTAACAGAAACGTATACTTAGTATAACAAGTCAACAATGCATTTGAAAGTTTCAATACACCAGAAGATAACTATCTAAATGTTCTGTTGTTCCGTTAATCCTTTGTCCCCTTTCAGTGATAATTAAGTGAAGAGGTTAAGTTTAGTCTTCATTTTCTTGTAAAAAATATTCTGTGGAAGAAATATTAATTTTCCTTAAAAAATTCACTAGAATGCTTGAATAATACTCGATGCTTTTGTCTCATTAACATGCTTCAAAAAAATACTAGCATAATGTACAAAAACCTACTTGTCATGAGGGAGACAAAAGGTTTCTCTTTGTGGTCATTCCTAATTTTGACATTGGATCATTGACTGCATTGTTGACAATTTTTGTTTGTTTTCATGGCCTTGAAAAGCGTGGTTTAAGTGGTTCTGAAAAGAACCATTTCAATACTAAGTGGTCACTATATAAGATTCAGTTTTGGAAAACAATATTGTCCCCTCATATGGCCCACTAATCTCAGAAGAATGTTATAACCTCAATTAGATGGTGGTCCGAACTGCCATCTGAGCATATCTCTGTTTCTATAGCATGGACGAGATGCCAGTTTATTGTAGGGTTACCCTCAGTATTAAATTCAGTGTTACCCATTTATACAACTGGGTGGAGAGAATTATTACAAGAGTTTTGGTCAAGTGTCTTGCCCAAGAACACAATGTAATGACCCCTGCCAAGGCTCAAACCTGCACAGCAATTTGGAGTCAAGCATGTTAACCATAAGGCTATCATGGCTAGTCTAGTTCCAGTAAAAGCTTTCTTGAGCTCTTTTGTTATTAATATACATTATTTAAAGCGGACAGATCTATTTACAACTGCCTACTCAAAACTTTTTTTGAACCCCAAACAAACTGTTTATTTACTCATTTCCATAATTGGGCATTCCCATAAGCTGCCCGGTTACTTTAAGGGTGTATGATTAAGACTAGTCGTTGGTTTGACTCAAACATTTGTAAATTGTATCACTGCATTTTGTGGCAGTTAGACTGTTTATGTTGGCTGCAATTATGATTTGCTGTTAGTTGTTACTAATGGCCAATCCTAGTACTGCAGTGTACTGTATTTCATTATTGCCATAGTTGCAGCATTGCACAAGGTAATAGAACAAAAAGATAATTTAGTATGGCAGTATTTCTTATATTTACAATGTTTTTAGTTAGCTGGGCATCACTTATCCATCCCTTACACCCCAAGTGGCCCCTTATGAGAAACATTCTTGAAAGCAGACAGTTCCAGTCAAGCACGCCTTTTTTGGGTCCTGAGGGTATCCACTTGTGAGAGCTTCCGCTAGCTCTGTACCCCTTTTCTCAAACCAGGTGACACAAATGATATAAACAGACATGTATTTACATCACTACAGTGAACTTCATTTTATTTGTTCATAGTTTACAGTTTTAATGATTTAATTCATTGGAAAGACAAGCCTCGTAAGAGCTGGCAACACCCATTTCCCTTTCGTAAACAAGCGATGCCAGTAGAAACTGGCTATAATTAGTTTGTTGATGGAGTAAAATGCACTCACCAAGTGCTTAATTGTTCATATTCACACTGG